>CM031941.1:5897721-6162154 GCA_018703725.1 Brassica juncea
TCTTTTCAAAATGAATCTTGTGAGGCTTGTATTCTTGGCAAACATTGCAAATCTGTTTTTTCCTCAATATATGTCTATTTATGAAAATTGCTTTGATCCTAGTGCATTCTGATGTGTGGACTGTCCCTTGTGCATCTAGAGAAAACCATAAATATTTTGTGGACATTCATAGATGAGAAATCAAAGTATACTTGGCTCACACTGATTAAAAGTAAAGATAGAGTTTTAGAAGCTTTTATTAACTTCCAAAACTATGTAACTAACCATTTCAATTCCAAGATCAAAATTTTTAGGTCTGATAATGGTGGGGAGTATACTAGCAATGCATTCAAACAACACCTAGCAAAACATGGCATTATACATCAACAAGCTGCCCATACACACCACAACAAAATGGAGTTGCTGAAAGAAAGAACAGACATCTTATGGAGGTTGCAAAGAGCATGATGTTTCACACAAATGTCCCAAAGAGGTTTTGGGGAGATGCTGTGATCACAGCTTACTATCTGATCAACAGGATCCCCACAAAAGTCCTCAAAGATGTCTCTCCTTTTCATGTATTAAACAAGATCAAACCTCAATTAGATCATTTGCGTGTGTTTGGTTGTGTGTGCTATGTCTTGACACCAGGAGAGCAGAGAAACAAGCTGGAGGCCAAGAGTGTCAAAGGCATATTCATAGGCTACACTCACACGCAGAAAGGGTACAAATGCTACATTCCAGATTCCAGAAGAGTTATGGTCTCAAGGGATGTCAAGTTTATGGAATCAAAGGGGTACTATGATGAGAAGAGCTGGGAAGACCTCAGAGATCTCTCACAAGGACCATCTGATAGGGCAGACAACCTGAGAATTATTTTGGAGAATTTGGGGATCAGTCAGTCTAAGAGCAGTGTAGCACCAGCACCAACACCATCTCCATCACCACCAGTGGATATTAACCATGAAGAAGCAGCACCAATTGTGGACCCAGTCCATCCTGATCCTGAGGGGGGCAATGAGCATGGATCAACACCAGAAATTCCAGAAGATGATCCAGCAGTAGTTCATGATCAAGATGGAACAGAATTTGATCAGTCTAGTGGAGATCAGTATGATGTCCAAGAACAGGAAGAGGCAGTGATAGAGGAGCATAGTCAACCATTGAGAAGAAGTACCAGAGTGAGGAAAGACCCATCAAATTGGATCAACACCAGAGTATACTTCAACAGCAATGCAGTGGCTCATCCTATCCAAGCAACCTGTTCATTTGCAAGCTATCCTCAAGAGCATGTAGCTTTCATCACTAATATGGATCAAGAATATGTTCCAAAGACTTATGAAGAAGCTATGGAGCATGATGAGTGGAGAGAGTCTGTTGGAGATGAAGTTGGAGCTATGATCAAGAATGACACCTGGTATGAAACTAAGCTTCCAAAAGGAAAGAAAGCAGTCACCAGCCGCCTACTCTTCACCATCAAGTACTTAGCAAATGGAAAGCCAGAAAGGAAGAAGACAAGGCTAGTTGCAAGAGGATACACTCAAGTATATGGAGAAGACTATCTGGATACTTTTTCACCAGTAGCTAAGCTCCACACCATAAGGATTGTGCTCTCCTTGGCAGTAAACTTGGAATGGGATCTATGACAAATGGATGTCAAAAATGCATTTCTACAAGGAGAGCTGGAGGATGAGGTTTATATGAGGCCACCTCCTGGTATGGAAGACATGGTCAAGCCAGGAAATGTTCTAAGGTTGAAGAAGGCTATCTATGGTCTAAAACAATCACCAAGAGTCTGGTTCCACAAGCTGAGTACAACTCTCAATGGAAGAGGGTTTGTAAAATCAGAAGCTGATCACACCCTCTTCACCCTCACAAGCAAGCAAGGGATTGTGGTGATATTGATCTATGTGGATGATATTATCATCATAGGAAGCAACAAGGAAGGTTTCATTTCTACTAAAGCTTTCCTTAAATCTAGCTTTGATATTAAAGATTTGGGTGAGCTAAAGTACTTTCTAGGGATTGAGATGTGCCGCTCTAAAGAGGGGCTGTTCTTATCTCAAAGAAAGTACACACTTGATCTGTTAAATGAGGCAGGAAAGCTTGGAGCAAGAGTAGCTAAGACACCACTTGAAGAGGGTTACAAAGTCTTGCGTGAGGGGAAGATTGATGATACTCCTTTTGGCGATTTCAAACTCTATAGAAGAATGGTTGGGAAGCTGATCTATCTCACCATTACAAGACCAGACATCTGCTTTGCTGTAAATCAAGTCAGCCAGTATATGCAAGCACCAAAGGTTCACCATTGGAATATGGTGGAGAGGATCATGAGATATCTAAGGGAGGCTCCTGGTCAAGGTGTTTGGATAGGTTGCAACAAAAGCACAGAGATTGTGGGATATTGTGATGCAGATTGGGCTGGTGATAGAGTAGACAGGAGGTCCACTACAGGCTATTGTACCTTCATAGGAGGCAATCTGGTCACTTGGAAGAGCAAGAAGCAGAAGGTGGTATCATGTTCAAGTGCTGAGGCAGAATACAGAGCAATGAGGAAGCTTACTAGTGAGCTTATCTGGATCAGGAACCTGCTAAGAGACTTGGGCATTGAGACAGTAACACCAATCACAATGCATTGTGATAACCAGGCTGCCATACACATAGCATCTAACTCAGTCTTCCATGAGAGAACAAAGCATATTGAGGTGGATTGTCACAAGGTGAGACAAGCAGTGGAGCAGAATATCATTCTACCTTGCTACACTAGGAGTGAAGACCAGCTAGCTGACATCTTCACCAAAGGAGCAAGTACTAAAATCTGTGAGTCCATCCATCCAAGATTGGGACTCATAGACTTGTCCAGATCATGATCCTCTCAGCCATGAAACATCTACTCTTTTTCCTTTGTGTGTTTTTGTCCCATTGGGTTTTTCACACTAAGGTTTTAATGAGGGATGTGTTCATGGTTTCCAAGCTCAACCATGCTGTATGGTTAAGCTTGATGGGGAGTATTGACAAAGGAAATAAAGAGTTAAGAAGGAGAGAGGAGCTGGATACACTTGAAGAGGAACAGATCCGAGCTTACCTTGATTTGCAAGTCTGGCCGTACAATACTTGCCATACAAGTCATCAAAGAGTAACCTAGAGTGGCTTGGAAGGCAAGGCAGGTTTGAACTAACCTTGGTCGACAATCAGGAAGAGAAGGAGACCGTTGGAGAATATGAGACAAGAAGAAGAAGGATTAAAATAAGCAAGGTCACATGTTCCATTTAAGGGCTAGCCGTTTAAGTGCTGTCACTCTCAACTTCTTGTGCAGTTTGTGCAGCCTCTTTGTTTATTATTTCCTTTGTTCTTGCTTAGCTTAGTTTATTAGTTTCTGGAGAAGGCAACTTGCCTTTAAATAGTTGTAAACCTTCACACATTCTGATTAAGGAAAATAGTTCTTCCTTCTTCTCTCTTTCTTACTTACTCGTCCAAGTCTCTCTCTCTCTCTCTCTCTCTCTCTCTCTCTCTCTTACTCTGTTCTTGCTCTGTTCTTACTTTGTTCTTCATTTTCTAACAACTAATTGGAAAAGTGACATTCGTTGATATTGTTATCAACTAATTGAAAGACTTAAAAATAATAATTAGATGGGGGAATTAATCCATAAGTCCAATGTAATATATATACTTTGACATTATAATTTTTAGTTATATAAGCCCAAAAACATAAGTTATATAAGCCCAAAAAGACAAATGACAATTATGTATTTAATTCTCTTTGAAATAGTAATGGTATTTTTGGAAAATTTTAAAATTTCATTAAGGGTATAATTTGGGAATAATCCCCTTTTAGTGATATTGATAGGAGAGACAAAGAAACTTTTTCGCTTATTAAGATCAGCCCAAGTTCAGCCCGAATTCAGTTTAACGTGAAGAAAAGAAGGCACCCCATTGGATGATTTTAATTGCCGACCTGGACACGCTTAGAGGCTTTGTTATCGAGTTTTTAGTATTGTTTGATTTGATTATTAATCATTCGCTTTTTCTTTTGTTTAGTTACTGGGTCTAATTTCTGAAAAGTAAAAAATACACAAACCCGAAGTGCTTCGTCTCAAGTCTAAACTAGATTTTGTTGAAAGTTACCCATTGGGCATATTGAGTTTCATCAGGCCCATCAATTTTGATACCTCATGGATAAAGATCCTCCCTCAGATTAAAAAAAACGACAACTTCTCCTCCCGTCACAATCCCTCTTTATCGACTCCGACGAAAGATCTCCGCATCAAAACCCTAATCCCTCAATCTCATCTCTCGATCGTAGCCGAATCCCACAGCAGCGAAGATGGTTTTAGCGGAGCTCGGCGGGCAGATCGCCAGCGCCTTACAGAAGATGAGCAACGTGACGATCATCGACGAGAAGGCTCTCAACGAATGCTTGAAAGAGATCACTCGCGCCCTTCTCCATTCCGATGTCTCTTTCCCTCTCGTGAGGGAGATGCAGAACAACATCAAGAAGATCGTCAACCTCGAGGAGCTAGCCGCCGGCCACAACAAGCGAAGGATCATTGAGCAGGTTTTTCAATTTGGGGAATTCGATTTAGAAATCGGATTATGAATTTGATCGTATTGTGTGTTTTCTTTCAGGCTATCTTTAGTGAGCTGTGTAAGATGTTGGATCCAGGAAAGCCTGCGTTTTCCCCCAAAAAGGCTAAACCTAGTGTGGTGATGTTCGTTGGGTTACAAGGTGAGGTCTTTTGGGAGATTGAATTTTCTTTCTTAATGTGTAGATTGAAGATTGTTTGTGATTAATGTCACTTGACTATTTAATGTGTTTAGGTGCTGGTAAAACCACAACGTGTACCAAGTATGCTTATTATCATCAGAAGAAAGGGTATAAACCAGCTCTGGTGTGTGCGGATACTTTCAGGGCTGGTGCTTTCGATCAGCTGAAACAGAATGCCACCAAGGCTAGGATCCCCTTTTATGGAAGGTATTGAGGTTTCTATCTTACTATCAGCTTTCTTCTTGGCGCTTCTTGTTTAGTTCATGTACAGGCGTGTCTGTAAACAAAAAAAAAAAAGATGGAACTTTCTTTGTTACGGTAGAGTCAAGGTACATAGTTTATGAAACTGTTTGATTTAGGCTCGAGGTTTGGTTTAGGGTTGTGGACTGCTAAAATCTGCACTGAAAGGGATTAAGTTATCTTTCTTTTTCCATCGTCCAGTAGGTGTCTTCATGCTTCTCTGTGCGCCATTTATGTTTAGGAGTTTTCTTTAAACCCTTTTTGCCTGCTTTTCCTGCGCTCTGTTGAGGTCTTCTGTTTCTATTTGCAATGGCTATTTGTAGTTTTGGATTTACTTCAGTGACACTAACAGAGGGATATGAAAACATTCTGGACCAAAACTGACATTCTGTGATAACAGAACGTGCTAATGCTGGGTTTTGTGATTCATTGCAGCTACACGGAGTCCGATCCTGTGAAAATCGCTGTTGAGGGAGTTGATACGTTTAAGAAAGAAAACTGTGATCTTATTATTGTTGATACCAGTGGTCGCCATAAACAAGAAGCTACTCTCTTTGAAGAAATGCGTCAAGTTGCTGAAGCAACGGTATGCTCCGTTGTCTTGGAGTCTTTTGTTTGTTCCTTTGTTGATGTTGCAGGCTCTGATCATGGTCTCTTCATCTTGCAGAAACCAGATCTGGTTATATTTGTCATGGACAGCAGTATTGGTCAAGCTGCATTTGACCAAGCTCAAGCATTCAAGCAAAGTGTTGCTGTGGGAGCTGTAATCATCACTAAGATGGACGGTCATGCCAAGGGTGGTGGTGCTCTTAGCGCGTACGTATCTTTCACCTTCTAAATCTCGTTCTATGTTTTCAAAATTGTCTGTATAAAAATCTCGTTGGCTTTTCCAATTGGACCATTGAACGTGATCCGTTTTCATCTTGATAGTGTTGCAGCGACAAAGAGTCCTGTGATTTTCATCGGAACAGGAGAGCATATGGATGAGTTTGAAGTGTTTGACGTCAAACCATTTGTCAGCCGTCTTTTAGGTAACTTTCGTGGCGTTGATTTCAGATAAGTAGCGTTATGAGGAGTAATCAAAGTCTCTCAATGGCTGTTTATGGACTCGGAATCTTTTAATATGCACAACAGGAATGGGTGATTGGTCTGGATTCGTGGATAAACTACAAGATGTGGTACCTAAAGATCAACAGCCTGAACTTCTGGAAAAGCTCTCTCAGGGTAACTTCACGTTGAGAATCATGTACGACCAGTTCCAGAACTTGCTGAACATGGGCCCACTTAGTGAGGTCAGAATCTCTTGTCAACATGTTATTAGGCTTAAGAGCACGAGGTGATTGAGATGATGATGATAATAACTAACTGCCGTGTGTAGGTTTTCTCAATGCTGCCTGGAGCTGCTGCTCAAATGATGCCGAAAGGACACGAGAAAGAAAGCCAAGCGAAGATAAAGCGATACATGACAATGATGGATTCTATGACAAACGAAGGTGAGAACTGAGAAGAGAACAATAAATATTATCTTACTGAGAGTAGAAGTAATAACTGATGGTGGTGTTTTCTAACTGGTGCAGAGCTGGACAGCTCGAACCCGAAGATGTTTAACGAGTCAAGGATGATGAGGATAGCGAGAGGGTCAGGGAGGATGGTAAGAGAAGTGATGGAGATGTTGGAAGAGTACAAGAGGCTAGCAAAGATGTGGAGCAAGATGAAAGGTCTCAAGATCCCAAAGAATGGAGACATGAGCGCACTGTCGAGAAACATGAACGCTCAGCACATGAGCAAGGTCCTTCCTCCTCAGATGCTCAAGCAGTTTGGGGGCATGGGAGGTCTGCAGAGTCTCATGAAACAGATGGGTTCTGGCAAAGACATGATGGGTATGTTTGGCGGCGGCAAAGACAAGTAGTTTCTTTCTTTCTTTCGTACGCTCCCAAAAACTACACCTTGCTCGCTTGTCATTTACTAGTCTTTTTTTTTTAATTTGTGAAAATATCAATGATTTCCCTTTTTAAATTTTCCCGTATTTCCATTCGCACTTCAGTTTAACTTTCTTTGTATTTTTCCTTTGTCGAAGTAATAGATTTTCACCTATGTTTTTTCAAATTGAATATACACAAGTACAACATGTGAGAAAATCTCAATTACAAAATATGCATGTCAAAATTATATTTTCATATTTGCATGCAATTTTGGATAAATATTGTTTTGAAGGAAGTGATCCGACGTACAATTTCATTGGCTTTTTAAAAAATGGAATAATTCTAGTTTTATTCCATTTTGGAGTAAATCTACTTTTTCTTACTCAAATTTAGAATGAAAAAAAAACGGAATGGAATTCAAAAACAAAAAATTTAAAATAAGTTTAAAGTGGGAAATGGAATAAGGTTGAAAATGCTCTTAGATCAACAATAAAATTGCTTTGAATCCTGTCACTCTTTGAATCGACAATACAATAAAGAAGAAGAACGTGGAAGAAACAATAAAAGAATGAATTTGAGAATCACTTTGTGACCCCTCATGTCTTTAGGTCCCAGAAGAACGCAGGAGCAATTAGCTCCGAGATAATATAATCTTCGAGGGTCGTTAAATCTTTTTCCTTTTCTATTGTTATGATGCAAAAATCTGCAATTAATCCATATCACTGAACCTGCAAATTAAGCATAATGAACATTAAGACAGACATAAGAGGGAGGAGGCTGTTGTGTTAGAGAAAATAGCAAAGAGAGAGAAAGTTACTTGTTGTCTAAAGAGGAAGAAGAGCAAGATTTCATTCCAGATATCAGGAACTCCAGGCAGACACCAATGACTACAATCAGGTACCAGAGGGTTATCGCTCCATAAACCCACATGACCATCGCTTCTGAACGCTGACATCGAAGTTACATCCAAAACCGATACGGGAACCGTCATGTTCTTGACTACTTCTTTGATCATTTCAGAGAATATGCTTTTGTCTCTTCCTTGAGTATCCGGGGTTGGATACTTTGTCACATTACATGACCTATGATCACTACCCAACAACACCAAACTTTCAATCTTAAGAAAAGGCAGAACAATAACGAGTAAAAGCTAAGGAAGTTTCTGTCTGTTGTACCTCCAATGCGATGGCTCAAAGGTCCGAAACAACACACGAGTCTTGTTTGGATCAATTGACTTCTCTATCCATGATGCCCATGTCTCTAACGCTACTCTATACGCTGCAGGAATCGACATTCCGAGCCTCAGGGAGTTCCCAACCTGAAAGTAACAACCCCTGATGCCCCAAAACACACAGTTAGAAACAGGAGAAAGGTAATGCGTGAGAGAATATAAAGTCTCACATCGAGAGTCCACTTATCGTCAATTGGTTTTAAATCGGAAAGTATCAGTGAAACTCCCAATGTGGAAACTTTATATTCTCACATAATGACAGATAACATTCTAAAGTGTTTCAATTAAAAACCTTACGTTTCGAAAAGCTTCCCAGGCACCCACCACTGACCAGTATTGAACACAAGATAATCCGCAGAGCTCCACTCATGGTTAATCACATCCAAAACATCCAACTTCAACGTAGACTTAACCCGTTTGGGCGCGTGCCAACGCAACAACTTCCCAGGCTGAACCAAGAAAACCGATCTGTAGAACTCAACCGTGAAATTAAAAGAACCAAACCTCACACCCAAGAACCGTATCCGTTTCGTTATATTGTTCCCATTGACTTCATAAACACTCCTCTTATCATCCAAACCCGTCATCAACATACATATCAAAGACTCCCACTGCGTTCTACTCATCGAATCTCCCACAAAGACAATCCTCTTACCTCTCAACCTCTCCAACACATCGCCCACTTGAAACCTTGGGACGTTACAATGCTTAGGCTTCCACCTCCACTTCAAATACTCATCGTGCCCACGCCCGTTGCCTAAACAGTTAAACCCTCTCTCCACAAACGGACATTCAGACGCGTTGTACAACGGGTAGCTATCATCAACCACCCAGTTCCCATCGAATACGTCACACTCTTTATCATCCGTCACAACAGAGCTGGTGTTAAACTGCAATGCACCGTTATAACCGAGGCTAGGAACAACGTAGAGATAACCACCAGCGATGATGACAAGAAACGAAACAAGTGTTCCTGCGACGATGAGCACTTGGAACAAGTACGAGATCTCTTTTAACCGGTTTGTATACGGACGTGGACTTCCACCGAACGTTCTCGGGCTTGCGAAAGCTGAGCCAACGGGACTGTTGAAGGCGGTTGAAGAGGTGCTCCTAGGACTCTCTACAGCTAAAGAACTCAATGCTCTTCTGTTGAACGATGTGCTCTTTGTGAAACTACTCATTGTTCTTCCTCAATCATTGATCCTTCTATCTATCTATCTATCTATGTCTTAGCTCCTTGACTTTCTATTTAAACCCATCATGCAAAAGAAAAACAGAGAGATGATCCAATCTCTAGAGTTGATGTAATTTTCCAGGGAAATTCAACATTTTGACGCAAACCCAGAGCTAATCAGATTGAATGACGAGATGGGTACCGTTCAAATCCAACCGAATCAAAAGAGAAGAATCAATACCGTGAAAAAAAGTTGGTGGAAGATTGCGAATTTGAGAACGGTAAGAACACAGACTTTGATGTTTGTTTCCAATGTGTAGAGAGATCAAAGACGCGTGTTTTGATTGCGATCGGAGATGAGGGAAGAGAGATCGGCGAGGAAAGAGGGACACTGTCTGGTTCCGATGTCTGCTCTGTAATTAAATTTATATATAAATCAAAGTTCGATGCGTCGAGATTTGGAAACAGCGTCAAGGGTAATATGGTAAATTCATGTGAAGAAAAATATGGAAAATTGTCTATTAAGAATGTTCTGGTCTTGGATCATTGTCTATGTTGTTGCAAAGAAGCATTGTTTATGGTTAAATCGGATACAAATCACTAGTCATATATAATGTATGTACTATTTTCTGTTAATTAGTACTAAACAGAGACAACAAGAAGTTAGGTGATAAGATTAAATGCAATTACTTAGTTTGCTCATCTAATAGATTTAGGGTATGAATGGTGACCAGGGAATGACGGGGAATAATGCATTCCTCAACATTCCTAAAAAAATTCACCATTCACAAGGAATAAATTTTCCTTCTCATTCCCCCTCATTCCTTTTTTTGTAGAGAAATAAAGAACAAAAATGTTCCTTGTAAAATTTGAGGAGGAACAACCATTCCTTTTCATTCCTGCCATTTTTTTCCTCAACGTTCCTTTTCTATTCATTCCTTTTGTTACCAGAATGGTCACCAGTCGGACCCTTAATGATGGGGACACATGTTCATAAGTTTTGTCACTTTTGGCAATTAAACTCACAGTTTTGTTTTAATTACAGATGATATAAGAAGATTGCATTAAGTCTAGCAAGTAGTTCAGATTGAATTGGTAAAAGAAACATAAGCGTGACAAGACAAAAAAACAGAGATTTGATAAAATCATGAAACTTGATCTCTACCTTTCTATAATCTGACAAGACATTACCATAAACCCAACTTTTAATTAGTTTCCAGTTAATTATTAATATCCAGCAAAAAATTATTCTTCCTTTGTGTATGAACGAATGCCTTCTCTGGTATATATTCTGGAATTTGGTTCATGTGCGTGCATGAAAGATTGCATGTTAAATTCTAGAATATTACGGACAGTTACTAGATTGTTTTGTGAAAAGTCACCACTAAAAATGTGACCGAAGGATGTTTCACATTACGTAATGCTGTGGAATCTGTTTGTCACCGTATTAGTGAACGTATGCATATAAACGTAACATGCATAAACGCTTACGTTAGGATCAAGCATGCGTTTATGTGAAAAGATTATTAGATTAGTTTATATGAAGTATCATCATTTGAAATGTTGAAAGGTGACAAATATTGAACGGGCACATAATATTCTTCTGTTAATTATTTTGATAAACCATTATGGTTTGTGAAAGGATCCAAGTAATTAAGTAACAATTGATTTATGTGATTAAGTGTTCCATATTGTTTTAGGATCATATTAAAGTTAT
Source organism: Brassica juncea (assembly GCA_018703725.1). Classification (NCBI taxonomy): domain Eukaryota; kingdom Viridiplantae; phylum Streptophyta; class Magnoliopsida; order Brassicales; family Brassicaceae; genus Brassica; species Brassica juncea. The sequence continues at coordinate 5,908,750 of CM031941.1, forward strand.
ATAATATTTTATTAATTTAAAATATTATATATATATATATATTTTAAATTGCTTCCGCTGCATTTTAATAATAGGTAATTTATGTTATGAAATATTAACACAATATAGAAATAATTATGTTATGAAATATTAACATAAAATTAGGATATTTATCTATTAGTTATTGTTTAATGTTTATATAGTTTATAACATGTTAATCACCAAAGTGATCTTGTTATTTACTTATAAACATTAAAATTAATGATAGTATGATTGATCATTATTAGAGATAGATGCTAAATGACATTAAAATTTTAGTGATCAATTATTTTATTTTCTATACTCTAGGAGATCACCCAAAGGTGGATCATTGAATATAGTTAAAAATATGAAAAGTACTTAATCATTTTTGTACTATAGTTGGTAGTATTTATACCCAAAGGTAGGATGCTATTGACTTGAGTTTGAAATGATTAGTTATTAAAGTATTTTTTAGCATCACTGAAAGTGTTCGTGTTTAAGTATTGCCCAAAGGTTGCTTAAATGCAAACTTGAAAGTTTAGTCTAGAATCTGAAGCAAAGTTTCAAAGCATTAAAAGGTAAGCATGTAGAATAGCTTGCAGCTTCATCGAATGTGTTTACATTTGCTATTTCTGTCGTAAAGTTCAATGGATTCAATTATGGTGTGTGGTCTGAAAAGATCCAGTTTACACTGGGTGGAATGACATTAGACTTCACCATAGTAATTGATGTGGAGCCCTCAGCCATTACGGAAGATAGCTCAAAATGTGAAAAATCTTGGTATAAGAGATGAGAGTAATTAATAGGCTGAGTTTGAACTTAATGAGTTTGATGATGGTAGAAAGGGTTAAGTCATCGATGCTTAAGACAGAGAAAGGGAAGGAATTTATTGAGTAGATTTAAGGAGTGTGTATAGTTGGATTTGGTCGTAAGTCGACTGTAGGAAGTCTCATAAATGAGCGAACTATGGAAATGTTTGACTGGTCCCAGCCAATCCGTGGTCATGTGACTCATATGTCTAATTTGGCTGTAAAGTTAAAGACCTTGGGAATGGAGGTGCATGAGCAGATTCTGGTCCAATTCATCATGAACTCTATACCTCTTGAGTTTAGTCAGTTTCAGGTGAATTACAACACTAGTAAAGATAATGAAATATTAGAGAACTAAATACTATGTTTATTCAAGAAGAGAGGAGATCAAGGAAGATGAAAGACCAAATTGCTAACCTCGTAGGTCTTAGAAGTGCCGTAGCAACAAAAGGATCCCAAGTAGAAAGAACAAAAGGAATAACAAGCTTTTCTTGAAAGGACTTGAAAGTCAAATCCGAAAAGAAATAAAGTGTTTCTTTTGCAATAAAATGAGACTGTTCATGTAGGATTGTCCTAAAAGGAAGGGTTGTTTTGATAAGAAAGTAAACATTAAAGTTTTGTTTGCTATGAAATGAATCATTTTGAAATTTCTAGTTACTTGGTGACTGAAAGTAGAAGCATTAAGTGTAGTGCATCTAATGAGAGTTATGTTTCCTTGTGGCATGAAAGACTAGGTCATTTTTCCAAAGAAAGAATAATGAGGTTGATAAAGAATTTAGTTCTTCCTTTGTTGGATGTAAGTGACCTAGATATAAGTATATTCTACATTAAGGTATAGTAGACTTAATATACTTTAAATGGAAATAGCCACAAGAAGCACCTCAGCTTCTTAAGTTAATACACACTGATATATGTGGCCATTTCGATGCTCCTTCATGGAGTGGTGAAAAAGATTTCAGCACATTAATTGATGGATATATCTATCTACTGCATGAAAAATTTATCTATGTGAATTTTCTTAAGGTATTCATGAAATAGGTAGAAATTCAGTTAGATAAGAAAGTTAATGTAGTGAGATCTGATAGAGGTGCAATGTCCTGGTCCATTTGTAAAGTTCCTTGAAAGTAGAGGCATTTATGCACAATACATTATTCATGGTACTCCTTAGCAAAATAGTGTAGCTTAGAGGTGAAATCGTGCTATAATAGAGATGGTTAGGAGAATGTTAAGAGTTGCTCTTTACTCCTTTTGTTGTGGGTATATGCATTAAGAACTGCAGCGTATGTGCTGAACCGGGTTCCTAGCAAGGAAGTTCCTAAGATCCTTTATGAGCTGTGGACGGGAAGAGACCTAGTTTGAGGCATCTACGTGTATGGGGTTGCCCAGCAGAAATAAGGTTATATAAACCACATGAAAAGAAACTTGATTATAGGATTGTCAATGTTTTCGTATTGGCTATCCTGAAAGAATCAAAGGAGCAGCAATTTTTTGTTCTAACCATAGTACGAGAATAGTTGAATCGGGTAATGTTAGGTTCATTGAGAATGGTGAAACTAGTGGGAGTGGTGAACTGTGAAAGGGTGGACATTAATGAAATACGGGTTGAAGTACCTTCACCTGAGTTACACTTGAAGTAGTTGTTTTAACACAATGGAACAACATGAGGATGCACTGATACCACTAGCTAAAATATATAGTCAATGAATCTGTCACAATTCAAGTAGAGAATAGTGAACCACAAGTAATTTTAAAGTGATCTGAAAGGGAAATAAGATCTGTCATATCAAATGACTATGTGGTTGCTATAAAAAGTGAATGTGATTTAAACACTGATGAAGACCCGATCTCATTCAAGAGACCATGGAAAGTGACAATTCTGGAAAATGTTTGATGCCGCAAAGAGATAATATCTATGGGTGATAATGAAGTTTGGTACTCAGTAGAGTTGCCTGATGGTTTCAATACCATTGGTTGTAAATGAGTCTTTAAGACTAAACACAACTCGAATGGTAACATTGAAAGATATAAGGCTTGCCTTGTTGTTAAAGGTGTCACCTAGAAAAGATGGCATTAATTATAAAGAGACCTTCTCTGCAGTTTCAAATAAGGATTCTCTTAGAGTTGTTTTGGCTTTGGTGGCTCATTATGATCTTGAGTTTCACCAGATGGATGTTTCACCGTTTTTCTGAATGGAGAGCTTGAGGAGTAAGTATATATATGGACCAACATGAAAGTTTTATGGCCGCATGAAAAGAAAATATAGGATGTAAGCTGAGAAAGTCAATATATGGATTACTACAAGCTTCCAGACAATGTTATTTTAAGTTTAATGATACCATAACGTCATATGGTTTTGTAGAGATGTTTTTTGATCAATGTATCTACATTAAGGTCCGTGGGAGCAGATTTGTGGTGTTAGTCTTATATGTTGATGCAATTTTTGCTTGCTGCAAATGACATAGGCATGTTACATGATGTAAAGTAGTATATCTCTAATACTTTGAAATATGAGTGAGACATCGTATGTGATCATGATAAAAATCTTTTTTTTTTCTTTTAAACAACAGTTGCAGAAAGATTAAGATACCAGTAGGCGTCATGTTACAAGAAGACTCGAGGGAGTCAAAGAGAAGGCCTCAATAATAAAAAAGTGAGGATCCATAAATGTGTAGCTACAGTGGCATTCGTTAGGCTTTAGCAGAGCGTGCGTACCCCCAAACTCATGATATTACAAAGTCACATCTGATGAGATGATAGCCACACAAGTCCATCACCAATCTAATATCTGAACACTGGAGAGACAGAACAGCTCCACAAGAATGACCAAAGTAACACAAACAGGTTGACATAGAACAGCGAATAAGCTTGAACTGCTCAAAAATCAAACCGGAAAGAGGCTAGCAACAGAGAAACAATCAAGAAGAAGCTTGACCTATCAAGAGGAGACGGAGCAGAACCAGAATAGCACAAACCCGACCATCAAACAGTCCAACCCCACAAACAAAAGCAGAGGAGAGGCCCTAGATGATGAACTGAATAAGAGCACAACCCGGATAAAACACAAAGACTAGCATCATCTCAGTGAAACCGTCAGAAGACTCGCGCAAGCAAATAAAAGAAAAGACAAAAATCCCTCCACAACAAAACAGCCATGGATCAAGGAAGACGAACCAGGACAGAACAAAGACAAAGGCCAGAAAGAACCTCAGCTACCAACTCCCAACCCAACGTTGAACAACCATAGCTTTGATCATTCATCAACGAAGCAAAGAAGACGATCCTCTCCGGCGCCGTCGAAAAGCGACAGACACCGGAGAGGCAGAGATCTACCGGATGAAGGCTTGGCTGCTGAGAGGATGTTAGAGAGAAAACCCTGGCAAAGTCTATCATGATAAAAATCTTTTGAGATAAATCACAAGGACAGTTAATTTTATTTCAGAAAGGATATATCAGTAAGATTTTAGAGATATATAAAAAAAATGCTCCGTAGGAATGGCTCCAATTCGGAAAGGGGATAAGTTTAGTAAACTGTAATGTCTTAAGAATGAATTGGAGCGTAGAGAAATAGAAAGATTTCCTTATGAATTGGTTGTTGGGAGTTTGAAATAATTAGAAAATGTGTTCGGCCTGTTATTAGTTTTTGATATTGAAAAGTTAAGTCGATATGAAAGTAATCCCGGAATCAACCATGCAAAGAAAGGTACTCTGGTACTTGCAAGGCACCAACGAGAACATGCTTACATAAAAGAGATCCAATCAGTTAAAGATTATTGGATATTCAGATTCAGATTATGCCAGATTTGTGGATGGTAAAATCAACGTTTGGCTATTGTTTCTATTAATCGAGGGAACAATATAAAGGAAAGTGGAAAGCAGTCTCTCATTGCTACTTTCATTATTAAGGTTGAATTGTGGTATGCTTTGAAGCCACAATTCATTTATGGAGGCTGTGAAAATTTATCTCAGGGCTTTGTATTGTCGACGTTAAAGCCAAGCCGCTGAGAATTTATGGTGATTATTTCAGAGCTGTCTTCTTTAGAAAGGATGACAAGTAGTGGGAGGGTGCTAAGCACATTAAGTTAAAGTACTTGTCTATTAAAGAAGAAGTTCAGAAACATAAAGTGTCATGTGAGCACATAAGAAAGGATATAATGATAGTGGATCCGCAAACTAAAGCTTTACCATCCAACGCGTTCAATGGCCATTTAGAACGTATGGATATTATAGATAAAGCCTTGCTATTATAGTTATGAAATTCTCATTAAGTATTTGACACCTAGGAATTCAATTAAAGTTAATTTTTTGATTTATCAAATATGTTATCATAAAAGAATGTGTATACATGTAAGGTTCAAAGATAACATATTGTAAAGTTTTTGAGAATAAAGGTTTGTCTCATGTAAGAATAAGATAAAGTTAGAATTGGTTTGTGATACATGGAAGGGACTATGCCGGTTAAATGACGTACAACCGCCATGATTCGATCAGTTCTAATTTTAGTAAAGATGAAGTGAACTTGATGTAAAAGTGCACATTAAAGTTATTAAATCTTTACGGCAACACAAATTCAAGTAGGAGAATGTAAGAATATTTTATATTCTAAATAACCTATGTGTTTATTGGCATAATATAAAGTTCAAGTTCATATTAATGTTATTTAGATTCTAATATAAAAGACGATACCGTGATGGATCGGTTTCGATTAATAAGTTAGAATCTAGGTATATTGATAACCCTCCTACTTTACCTTATATTTATAAATGTCCTTAATCTCTCTATTATATACATATATGCTAAATGTAATAATAAGGAAATATATTACCATAAAGATTTAATACATGTGAACTATATACGTGGTGGTTAAAATGAAGGGTTGTGTTGGTTGATTATTCACATCCCGAATATATGTTAGGGACGTACGTCACTTTTAGAGGTGATGAGAAAGGGTCTTTTAATAACACCACTATAATAGTGATCATCAGAGAAGAGATTTACTGAAAGAATTGGGATTTCTTGTCCATCAAGAAAATTACCAAGGAGAAGGTTAAAGGGGGAGAAAATCAAATTGATGAATTGATTCAAACAAACCAAGGAAAGCATGGATCAATGTTAGTAGTATCTTCTTCTCTAGAAAATATTAGGGTTGAATTAATCTAGATCTAGATTATGGTCTTGGGTAGATTTCATTAGAGAAATCATAAAAGTCAATCTTGCAATAAATGTGTCAAATACGTTTTGATCAACATGTCACTCAGTTAAAACGAGGCTCAAACTCAAGCCACTGCCAAGAAACAGCTTAGCAAGAAATCTCCTCGTCAAGACTCTCCTCGACCATGGATTACAAAGGCATTCTGGTGCCTAAGTCAACGAGGGCGAGTTCTCTGAATCGTCGTCGTCAGCTCGTTAACTCGTCAAGACACAGAGGAGGAAAAGTTATTCACCTAGTTGGTTGCGTCTTTCTTCTCAGCAACGACAGGAGGAAAACAGCCCAGCAGCACCTCTCTCAGACGAGTAATTGCTCGTAATCTCAACAAGTTGGCAAAGAGAGCAGCTTGGGCCTCACTCAAAAGAAGAAGCAAAAAGCTGAAGCCCAACAAGCCCAATATCATTAACAAATGTTTAGCTTGACGTAGAGGTCAAGACTCTTTATCATTTGGTCGGCAATGATACGAGAAAGAGAAAAACTCACCTTTCACTAGGTATGACTCTATCTTTTGACTTTTGTCTAGGTACTTACGCTAAGGCACGAGTACAACTTAACTTTCCTAGGAATGGGTTTACAAACTTGCTTTTTACTAGGCAGTTAGTCGTAAACTCGTCTTTTACTAGGAACGAGTTGAAAAAAACTTGTCTTCTACTAGATATGGGTTTCCATTCAACTCACTTTTTTCTAGACATGAGTTACCGACAACTAACCTTTTATCAAGCACAAGTTTGGTAAACTCTTCTTTTACTAGGCATGGGTTACTCGCCGAACTATAGTTTTTAGGCATGAGTTCAATAAACTCGCCTTTTACTAGACACGAGTTATACGTCGAGGCACGAGTAAACTTGCCTTTTACTAGGAACGTGTTATTCGCCGAGCTACGACTCCTAGGCACGAGTTACTCGCTGAATTACGGTCTAGGCACGAGTTCACAATTAGCTCGCCTAGTAAAAGCAAAATTCGTTTGGGTCAAAGCGCTGAGTCCATTTTCTTATAAACCTCCTTCGTAAAATTTCCAGAGATCAATTTCATCTCTCTCAACGAACTGGGAGGGCTTATTGTTGGAGGTAAGCTTTGCCTCTCAACAAGGCTTATAAGACAATGGGCTCAGCCCATTTTAAAGGAGGTCACTAGAAAGCCCTAAACCTCATCCTTCTATAAATAAGGAGACATTCCCCCGTCCTTAAGAAGGATCCTCTTTTCCATCATTTGCACCTTCTCTCACCTCCTAGAGAGAGAACACTTTCTAGAGAGAGAAACACCTTAGCACATGCCTTCATCTGGGCACTTGTGACACCTTGTTGTAGAACTACGATTGACTCGATCCTCCTTGGAGGTACGTAGACAGTCCTTCACCGGGTCCAGCTATAATATATTATATCTCTTTTACTCTCCATCCATCCAATTAAAGCTCAGTATGAAGATTTCTCCTAATCCCACTATCGAAATCTGTCTACCTCCAGTGCAGTACCGATTTCGGTTCAAACAGGTACTTTCGACATTAGCCACACATAGGAAGAGTATCAGAATAGATAAAAGTATCAGAGAATTCGTAAGAGTATGACGTACTTTTTACCTCATTAAGAGCATATGAGATTATTACACGTTTTTCTAACCAAATGAATAGATCAGATATTCATTCAGATTTTCCATTTTCTGTATTCAGATTTTCCCTGTTATCGACACGTGTTATTGACTTGTTTGATTACTATCTTAGTTTTGTTAACCAAATAAAAAAAAAACAAAATAAACCAAAACCGGAGATAACCAGAACTTAAGATGGATTGATTTAGTTCCGGTTAGATTCCGTATTAGCAAACCAAAAAAAAAAAAAACGTTTTTTAATGGTTTTGGTTCTTGTCGTCTGGGTTAGTGTTGGTAGGTGGATGATTTGCATCAGCGCCTCCAGTTGCAGAGGGAAAGAAGAAGACCAAAAGACATAGCCACCAACCCCCACCACCAAACTCCATTTTCCCTCCTTTTAAACCATTCTCTCAATCATCTCCCGTTTCACTTCGAAACTCACATCATGGCGTCTTCTCTCACCTCCAAATCCATTCTCGGATCCACCAAACCTGGTCCTTCTTCTTCTTCTCTCTCTCCGGAGCTCCGTCGTCTCTCGTCTCCCGCCGTTCAGATCTCAATCCGAACCCGAACCAAGAAGAACCTCCGTGAGTTTCTTTGAAGTTTGAATCTTTTAGGGAAACCCACGTTGCTTTTTACTGATTGCAAATTGGCAGAGATACAAGCTAGTGGAAGCTCATATGGAACTCATTTTCGAGTTTCCACCTTTGGAGAATCACATGGAGGAGGTGTTGGTTGTATCATCGATGGATGTCCTCCGAGGATACCACTCTCTGAATCTGATTTGCAATTCGATCTTGATAGGAGGTGAGGAGGAACAAACCTCTTATAATCCTTTTTTTTTTTGTTTGTGAAAATGATCCCTTTGATGTTGATTTGTTTTTTTTAATCAGGAGACCCGGTCAGAGCCGGATCACGACTCCTAGAAAAGAGACTGATACTTGCCGGATATCTTCTGGAGTCTCCGAAGGTTTGCTTTTCACAGATTGGGTTTGGTTTGGTTTGGTTTTTCACCCCTTGCTCTAACTTTGGACATTCATACAACGCAGGAATGACGACAGGAACACCTATCCATGTGTTTGTGCCAAACACAGATCAGAGAGGACTTGTAAGCTTCCGACATCACACTATGCACATACTCGATGTTTGACATTGGCATTAGGAAAGTCAGCAAAGCAGAAGCTTTAAAATTTTCTAAAGATTGTAATCTCTAAGAGACTCATTGAATTTTCAGGATTACAGTGAAATGTCAGTTGCCTATAGGCCATCACATGCTGATGCAACTTATGACATGAAGTATGGTGTCAGATCAGTACAGGTGACATTCTTTTCTTTTTGTTTAAATAATTTATATGTCAAAGGTCTTTAGTGTTAGAAGGCAAATGTTTAGCTCAACTTAATTTCAAGTGTAATTCTTTTTCAAGGGTGGTGGGAGATCTTCAGCTAGAGAGACAATTGGAAGAGTTGCTCCTGGAGCTTTGGCCAAGAAAATTTTGAAGCAATTTGCAGGGACAGAGGTGTGTTTACTGTCTGATTTTGCAAACAGTATTGATTGAAGAATCAAATTATATTACATTTAGTTTGCTCTTTCATCCCCAGGTTTTGTCCTATCTTAGCATATCCTTGCAAAGAAAATGTCTTTTAGTAGTTTTAACTCACTAACCAAATTCAAGTTTGCTTCATGGCTAGATTATGATTGTCTCTGTCATTATCTTATGTGTCTCCAGATTCTTGCCTATGTATCTCAAGTCCACCAGGTTGTACTTCCAGAGGATTTGGTAGACCACGAGAATTTGACACTCGAACAGGTGCGCATTTCTGTGACCTGATTCTTGCCCAATCCCACCAATATATTCTTTTCTAATAACTTTAGTGTTGCCACTCTTATTAAGGTTCTTACAGTAATAGTCTTTCTTCATTTTGTTCTGTCTTCCAGATAGAAAACAACATCGTCAGGTGCCCTAATCCCGAGTATGCGGAAAAGATGATAGCTGCAATTGACGCTGTGAGGACTAAAGGGAACTCTGTTGGTGGTGTTGTGACCTGCATCGTTCGGAATGCTCCACGTGTAGGAATTCATTCAAATAGTTTAATCTGTGCTTCTTCCTGAAGTTTGGTTGCATGAGTTTTCAGTGAATGATTAATGAAACTAATATTCACAGGGGCTTGGAACACCGGTTTTCGATAAACTTGAAGCAGAACTTGCAAAAGCTTGTATGTCGTTACCTGCAACAAAGGGATTTGAGTTTGGAAGTGGCTTCTCAGGTATGTAAAGTAAAAGTTTACTCTTCTTTAGCTTAGTTAAAAACCCGGTCTCGAGAGCAGTAAAAACTCATACGCCATGAACCCGCAGGTACCTTTTTGACTGGTCTTGAACACAATGATGAGTTCTACACTGATGAAAACGGAAGAATCCGGACAAAAACAAACCGATCCGGTGGAATTCAGGTTGGTTATGTCTTGTGTTTATGATGTCATCAAACTACTTGTCTCTTGCAAAGTGTAAGCTAATATAGGTCAATTTGAGTAGGGTGGGATATCAAATGGTGAGATAATAAACATGAGAGTAGCCTTCAAGCCAACATCTACGATTGGAGTAAGTTTGTGAGAAACATTATACAATGCTTGCTTGGTTATCATCGATTAAAATATTGATGTTTTGTTTCCACATGTGCAGAGGAAACAGAACACTGTAACCAGAGACAAGAAAGAAACTGAGATGATTGCGCGTGGACGTCATGATCCTTGTGTTGTCCCACGAGGTTATTACATAAATCTGGAACCCATTGTACTGATATTATCTTTTACCTTTAAGGATTTTGATTTTGGATTCTTTTTTTTTTTTTTGGGTTTTGTTGCAGCTGTGCCAATGGTGGAAGCAATGGTGGCTTTAGTTCTTGTGGATCAGTTGATGGCGCAATACGCACAGTGTCATTTGTTCCCGATAAATCCAGAGCTGCAGGAACCTCTTCGGACAGCTTCTCCTGTCGAGCTCGAGCAGCCGCAAAATGCTGCTGCTTTGTAAGCAGAACTTGAGAAGATAAGTGTGACAGAGAGAGGCTTCCCTTTTGTTGTGTGGTTATTTTGAATAAAGAGATTAATTTTTGTGCCACGGATAATTGTAAAAGAACATTATTTTTTTTTGTAAGATGATGATGATCTACTTCTGTATCCCTGCTTTTCATTCAGTTACGTCAATCGAAATACTTTTCTACTACACATATATATAGTTTAGTTCACTTCTTATCATCGCCTTTGGTCTGTTGTCTGAAACCACATGCGCAGTAGGCATGCTGAGCCACCACTTTAAACCACAAATCTTTAAGATGACGGATCTGCGAATATCTCGTGAACAACACCATGTGTCCAGGACCCTTTGGTGTAACATTTTTATCACAGCGTTAGTATCCATCTACGGTGCTAGATCCTTGAGATATTTACATGATACAAGATTGACATTAGCTTTTACTTGTTTAGACATTCTTCCTTTTGATCTCTCTCCAAGCCTTTCGCTTCTCCTCCCGCCTTTTGAGAGCAATCTTCCTCGACTTCAGACTCCGAAACCGTTCTCTCCCTTTTAGTCAATCGGCAATCCTTCTGGGGTTCACACACTATGAAATCTGCCAACTCCTCTACGTCGCGTCTTCTCACATTTTTGCCTTCTCCGGCCATACACAACAGAAATTTCTCCCCATTGCAACAGCTTTCCTCTTGGACACTAACTCCTGAATCCAAACCATTCTCTTCATCTTTAGCTTCAGACAGCTTGCTGCACCATCATGGAGTTACACGTGAAAAGAGGAAAAAGATCAAATAGGAACTTTGCTGGTCGACAAGGTTTTTCTCTACCTACCCCAAGTACAAAGTTCGGATTTTTTGGAACCTCGAAGAAACTGCCACGCTCAGATTCCTATCTACTGAATTCTGTACCATTGATTCATTTAGAAAAAGCTCAAAAATTCAGATTTTTATGAGAAGAGATATTCAGTTGTTACCTCGGAACTGGATGGTATGGAAGGTAACGGATTAACTGAGTGCCCAAGTGCTTCCAAGTCACCCCCTTCCAAGTTTGAATGATCAGAATCCTGAGAATCAAAAGACAGTTTTTTCTAAAATCCCCAAACACTAACGTTCAGAACTTTCACTAATTGAACAATTGGTATCTAAGGAGATAAATTTTCCTAGTGTCTAAGAGCATATCCAATTTTTGACTCTAAATACTACTTTCTCCATTTCAAAATAATACATATTTTAGAATTTTCACACATATTAAGAAAAATTTAAATTTTTGATTATAAATACATTATTTTCCATGATTAACTATTTTCTATAACTTTTAACCAATCAAAATTCAGTAACCACAATTAATGTTTTCAAATTTTATAATTTACCATTATTACATGCATTGAAAATATAATTTTTTAGAAACAATTTTTTTTCTAAAATAAGGATTATTTTGAAACAAAGTGATTATAATAAAGTAAAATTCCATCCAATCCATCCCTATTCTTTTTTCTAAAATAGAGATTGCTAATTTCACTTCTATATTTAAAGGAAAATATATCATTCATCTATAACAGAATCATCTTTTTTTATTTATAATATGATCCTTTAGCTTTTTTTTTTACTTTATAGATCATACTTTTATGGGTTTTTGCACTAGATATCAAAGATATGGCATTAAATTAGCTAGGTGGATAAAGTGCTGTTCATTTATCGGTAATCCCCATAATGTCCCTCATCTCATAAGAAATATACCTGTTACACGTAGACTTGATAGAAGTCACTTCCGGTTGCAAACAGTAAAAATGTCAATAATGCAAAGACTCAGACTTGGGACTGTAGAACTTGGTGATATTTTTATTTCCCAACTAGGATCAGCCCGCCCGTAGGGCGGGATATACTTTATATTTGATCTAGATTATTATGTTTTGTATGATTTTGTGGTTTTTTATTTTAGGTTTTCATCTGCAAGAAATATGTATGATATGTTTTTTGTCTTTTATAAAGTTTTGAGTGAGGAGAATTTATATGGGATAATATATATCTTACTTGTTTAATATTTACTCAAAATATAGTTGTTTCATCATTAAATTTTATAAAGCTGTAATTGTTTTACTTTTGTTCCCAATATTTGTTCTATTTTAACTTTGTTATTGAGTAAAATAGTATTAAAACTGTTCTCGATTATGTTCAACACATAAAACATGAATTAATTTTTTTATGTTAATTTTCTGAATTTGGCGACACCTTTTGCTTTTATACATTTTCTTTAAATTATTAAGTCATACAATGCGAAAATAGGTTATTTATTATAATAAAAATTAATTTAATTAGGTAGCTGAAGGGAAACCTATACAAATTGTAACTTGTTATATATATACACGGAATGTATATATATATATATATATTTGTTCAAATTTTTTTATTTTTAAAATCAAATAAATCATGTTTTCTGAATTAATAATTAGGGTTTCAAAATAAATGATACTGATTAGTTTTAAAATCTGATTTTACATTGAATTTATTATAACTAATTTATTTTATTTTTTTAAATTAGATATATCTTATTAGTAAATAACTATTTATTTTATTTGTAAATATTATAATTTGATTTAAAATTAATTATTTTATATATAAAGTATTCAAAATCACTATACATTTAGAGTGAATGACATTTAGCCATCGAATTTATATCATTTAAATAGAAGTTCTAAATTTAGTACAAATATATTAACATAACTACATTTATTAATTACGTTAGTTTGATGACAAAAAAATTAATTATGTTAGTTTAGATAAATTATAATGTATTTTTAGCGATGTAAAATATTAAATGATTTTTGTATTTTTTATTATTATTTACATGTAAGTAAATTATAGAAAACGATAATGAATTTTTTTGTTCATTTCAAATTAATTTTAATATATATTTAAATTATTAAAAATGATAAGATAATATGATATCTGTATACATTCTACTTTTTATCGAATTTATCTTTTTCCTATGATGTTGATTTTAACTATGATACATTTGATTGTGATTATTATTTGCTGATGAATATGTGTATGACATTATATAGTGTTCGTTAATTTGTTATATAATTTATAGTATGGATGGGTAGAGTTCTTTTGTTTAAGAATTTTGGATAACAATTAAATGGTTAGATGTCAGCTCTATGCACCCCATGTGTTTTTTTTTGTTTTTTTTTTATAACTGCTTTCTTTGATTAATTTGAATGAGACTATGAGAGGTTACATCATCTTCATGGAGAAGATGAGTTATACAAACGGGAGCATAAAAATAGAACTCAAAACATATTTTGAGAGGGAACACTTTGCTTTGCCAACTTGTCTGCTATATTATTATTTTCTCTTGATGTCCAATGAAACTCCACTCCTTCAAACTTACGTGTCCGCCAGTGAATATTTCTTACCCAGTTGTATGCTCCAAAATGTAAAACCTTCCGATTGAGAAACTACATAGCTTTCTTATTATCCCCTTCCAATATAATGTGTCTGAATCCCTACTCCAACAATGTTGTAACGCCATTAGAATACCTTGAAGTTCACATTCTGTTTGTTTGTTATTTCTTGTTTGAAGCCAAGGAAACAACAACCGTACCATGATACATTCTGACCTTAAATAGTTTGACCCTATCAAACAGATATATGCATTGAACATGTGGATAGACATGCTTGACAACTTATAACGAAGCACAACCACCTAAAAAAACATGCAAAGAAAGATAGTTTTTAGCGGCTGTAGATGAAATCATTACTTGGAGCTGCTTAGGGAGATGTTTCTGAACTTCCATCTGTAACATTAGAGCTTATGTGATCTCAGCACTCCTGTTAAAGAGCGACATAATTAAACATATGAGTAAATTGTCGTATAAGAATCAAATTCCAAAGAAGGACAAATACAAAGAAGATTCCAGATTTGATATGTTGTTAGGACTGAAGTTTCTTATGTTTTCATGTTTAGAGATTTGATATCTTCAATATGTTTCATCTTCTTATCATGAGTGTCTACTTTTAAAGAAAGAAGCACAATTAGACATGTCCTTTTGTAATCAGTTTGCCCAAAAGAGTGATTAATTTACGCTGTCCCAGAGCCTATCAACTTCCCTTGTGCCAGATTGAACTGCAGTAATTCCCTTTGCTATCTCTTGTCACACTCTGTTGCTGCTGTCCATCTCACTCTTTCCGTCACTTGCTCCATCTCAACGCCACTTGTTCATCGCTCTCCACCCTTGCTCTGTTGTTCTCCGCCGCTTTCTTCATTTCTCTCCGTCGCTGCCTTGTCTCCGCCGCTAAATATGTCGTTCTCTTCCGCTTGCTCCATCGCCCTCCATCTCGCTCCTAGTGACATGCCACACTTGTACTCAATTAAACCTTTAGTTACCGAAGGACCTCACTTTGACAACAATAATACAATGTTTGCTTTGTATTAGAAGCTCAAAAGAGAATTGGTCAACTGGGAAAAATATCAACGAAGAAAATTTCAAAACCTTAAAAAGAGCTTACTGCGATTCTGTTTTACAAAACAATTGTTTAAAAACGCCGGACGTTCCTGGCTTCCCAAAATCGGAGCAGTCGGACCTGAACGAAGGAAGAAGAACGGCCAGCCTGTAGATCGGAGAGCAAGACCAAATTGTTAGCCATGTCTCAAACTTTTTCTCTACTGGTTTGTTTAGATCGAAGAACGAAAGATGAATGATTCTGAAAGCAGCGATTCGTCCCTTTTTATAGGAGAGTTTCCACCGCCTCGCCCTCTCCATAAGAGCATTGAATGGAGATCAGTTACATCCATATCTCAGATCCGACGAAGAAGACGAAAGATCTCTCTGAGGTATGAATGTGGGAGACTCAAGAGAGGCGACGACAAACCCTAATCTAAACGCGACGTTTAGCTTGATATATCTCCTCGGGACTGTTTGCGTGAAGGGAGCCCAAAGTCATTTCGAGAACCCAAGATTAAAAATGATACGCTGAGCTTAGTATGAGAGGGACACATGTCACGACCTGAAGAAATGAATTTCAAGATGGACGCTCTCAGTTTCACGGATCAAGGATGGGCCTCCTGCCCAGATGGATGAATAAAATTGAAGCCCAAATGCTGTGCTGAGTCACAGTTGATGATGTGGCTGCACATGTGGACAGGCTGGGAGAGATTTCAACTCATCTTTATATATAAAGATATACCGTCTCCTTCCAAAACCAAATCTCAATCCTGGTTTATGTCAGAAAAATTTCTTATCAAAATATCCGAAATAGTTGGTTCAAGATTAGTCGACTTTCCAGAAGACATAGTAGATGAAACCGAAGTAGATTTATCTCAGATGATGTTCGCGGAGGGAGAGGAACCAGTCGGCGTTAGGGTTCTGACTTACCAGTCTTCCCCGAGCTATTAACACCATCCTTAATGCTCTCAACGAAGATGAGATCCAGTACCTTAGAGAATCGTGTTTTGGTAAACTCGTTGAGATAGCTGAGAAGCCTGCTTTCTCTGGTAGATTTGCACGGTATCTACTATCGCGACAGCTTAAGGTCGAAAAAAACATGAAGCTTGGTTTCGGTTCGCCGGAAAGCCGATTAGGTTTTCTCTGCGTGAGTTCGCCATCGTCACTGGACTTCCTTGCGGTGAACTCCCGAAAAAACCGAAGTTGAAGAAGAAGAACATCAACGACAAACCTTATTGGCCGGAGCTCTTTGGAAGTATGGAAGAGATGAGAGTATCTAGGGCGGTGAAGATATTTCGGAAAAAAAAATGTTACAGATCCAAATATCCGGTTGAAATTGTACTGGATCTCATCGTGATATGGAAACAAATTTTGGTTTACAAGGAATTTTAAAGCTATTTTTATATAGGTTCAAGTTTGAGAACTTAGGATTTCCAATTACATAGCATACACTTATTCATTTTCCTGTTTTGTTTTTTGTTTGCTTCCTTTCCAAGGTTTTGTAACTTATACAATTAGTCAATGTTGTGGTACTATAAAACCGGTTTATAAGTAAATTTATCAGATTTTAATTATCAACATTTAAGTATCTGTCACATTCGTTGGTAGCTATATAAGCATGTAACATTTTCAATTTGAAAAGAAGATTTTATTTATATTACATACTAGGGAATATAAATAATCCGGCGGCATCCCACAAGATGGATGGATTATACATCAACATCCAATCATCCTCCTAACTTACATACACCTTCATCATCTGAGGCTCTATCTTTCCAATTTATACAAACCGCTGATTATATTGCCATTTTGCATGTTACCCTGTTATGTCCAGGACGCTTGCACTTACCGCATAGGACATTGTAATTGATTGATCAGCAAATTTGAAAATGAAGCGGAAACGATAGTCTTATGACATAGTCCTATTTGCACATTAAGTTAAGCACAGTGACACGAATCACATTTGCCACAACTCTTTCTTCTCCTATCCCAAAATATCTCTGACCTCTTCTCTCTCCAATTATTAAAAATATATCCGGTTTCTTTTGTTTGTTTACTTTCTACCTAGGCTACAAAATATTTCTACCTAGGCTACAAAATAAAATTCATAGTTGATCATAGTTGCCGGTAGCAGGTTACAAATACTATTTAATCTCGTGTGAGCTCGATGTCAAAATAGGAAAGGTATGCATAAAATTACCAGGTTCTCAAATTAATAAAAAGTTTGCACAGATCTGCAATTACCACACACAATTTTGATATTAAACTAAATAGACCTACTTTTCTTTACATAATAGTTTTTTGAGAAATATTTAATCTAACTAATATCATTATTTTATGAAATAATAAAACAAATTGGGTTAATTTTCAACTTCCAAAAATAACAAGTATTATTTGTAAAACTAAAAAGAATATACCAAAAGTTTTAGAGAAAAAAAAAAGAAAAAATACATTGTAGACAAATATATTTTTATAATAGAGTTTCTTTATTTTTTAAGAAAAAAAATACATTGAAGATGATCTTTGGAAACTGATGAAACATTGTACCTGAGCTGAAGCAGGTAACTTCTTACGGTTCCGCTTGGCCGCCATAGGCTAGAGGGAAGATGATAAAGATCAGAAGCGGAGCCAGCCGCAATATATATAGCCATATAAGGGTCAGTATTGTTTAAATTAAAATTAAAATATCTCTCTCTTCTGAACGCAATAAGGAGAAAGGACAATCCAAGATCTTTAGTTGAATACCCAAATACACCCCGCCGCTTGAGTCAGATATCTAATGGCTGAAATCTCTTCTTGTGTAGCTATCTATGGTCACTGTTACACGTTCTCGACAATGATGAAAAATCAACAGAATAACTATTGTCAGCCCAATCTAGCCCAAGTCCTAAGAGCATCAGCATTGAGGGATTTAAATGTAGGTTCACACAAATTCCAAAAAACAAAATTAATATAATAAAAGCAAAGTCATGAACCTGTATCATGTAAGTTCGTCGTGATGAACCCGTATCGTCACTGTTCTGCGGGTCCACGACACGTGGCAGCCCGCAATAAGTTCAGTTATTAATTTTTTTCATTTTTTTTAAAAAAAGTCAAACGAAAAAAAAAATTACAATAATCAAAAATACACATTGGAAATCAAGATGGGGGGTTTGCCAATGTGGATGCTCTAAGGAATCTATGACGTAGCTAATAACCATTTAACTTATTAAATAAAGCATAAGAGTATAAGACTATTGTAATTAGGACTGAACAAAATATTCGTAAATTTTGATTCAATCTGTTATTCGTTTTTATTCGAACCAAAAAGTCCGGATATTCGTAACTTTGCAAAGCAAAACAAATACTAAAAGGCAATATCTGTAAGGAGCGAAGCAAATCACAAATACTAATATTTTTAGAAACGAATATCCGATTTGATCCGTTATATGCATATATACATATACATATATTTACAGAATTATATATATAAGTTATATAATTATTATATTTTATATAAGTTTTACTGTATTTTTATTTAATAATTTTTAAAAATATTTATTAGAATTTTATAAAATAAATAAAATTTTATTTTTCAATAAAATATTATTTTGAGTTTTTTATTTATTTTTGTAATTATTTTAACGGATTGAATCGGATATCCGATAAATAATCTAAAATTTTCCGAATATCCGGATAGCTACGGATCGAATCATATGTGGTAATTAATTATTCGGATGAAACAGATCGGATCACGAATACCTCCAAAAATACGGATATCCGATCCGTACCTACCCCTATCTATTAGAGCACCCTTATCAGGCGTATTTAGAGTGTCTCTAGCTCTAATTATCATTAAAAAGAAAATGAAAAAGAGAAAAAAGAGATAGAGACGTTCCTTATTTGGGGTCAAGGAAGAGACGATTATCTGGGACACGTGTGGGCAAATTGAGAGGAGAGAGGAGGAGCGTGGTTTCGTTCTCTGGTCCTGTTGTCTCTCTTTCTCCGAAACCTCTCGATCTTTGTCTTCTCTCTCACGAAACGGCGATTCTGTCTCTCTCTCTGTGGTTCCTCGACGAAACGGCGGTACTCCGTGGCTCATCGACAACACTGAATCCTGTCTCTCCGTGGCTCGTCGATGAAACGAATAGTCACTCTCTTTGTGGCTCCTCGATCGACCGACGACGGACCTCTCTCTCTTGGTACCTCCTCGAGTTCATCGCCGATTGGATAATCTCTCTCTTCGTAGGTCTCCGCGACGGCGAAGGACGGATCTGTCTCTAGAGATACTTGAATCGGAAGGTAAATCTATTCTTGTTTCTTCAATCATGCATGTTATAGATTAGACTTTTTCTTGTTTTGATCGGAATTTTTATTTGTTTGTAGGTTCGATTCGGTCTGGCGGTGGCTCTCGGCAACGGCGAGGGAGCTCTCTGTCGATGGCTCTCCGCGAATCGCTCAGGTAAAGCTTCTGTTGCATCTTCTTCAATCATACATGTGGGTTTGTTTGTAGATTTGGGTTCTTTCTGGTTAATAATATTTATGCAGAAGAAGGTCTGAAGAAGAAGCTCATAGAAGCATTGGTGTCTGCAGGGATCTAGTGTAACTTATCAATCATGTTTTTCTTGGCTACTTAATATAAGAGTAGCTCTCGGATTTGTTTTTCTTTTGCTTGTCTGCTTAATCTAAGTGTAGTTCTCGGTTATGTTTCAGCTTCTAGTTGGTTGCTTGTCTTTAAAAATATTTTGTGTTCTTGTTGCTTGTCTTAAAAAATATATATTGTCTCTGTTATGATTATTTTTTGTTGTTCATATAGATATTATGTCTCTGTCTTGTTCTTGATACTGATCTAATCTCTCTGTCTTCTTCTTGTGACCTTCAGGAGCCTTGGGAGTGGAAGAAGCTTGCGTTTATTGTAATCTTGTGTCACGGACTGGTGTGTGTAGTCACGGAGCCTTGGGACTGGTGTGTGTAGTCACGGACTGGTGTGTGTAGTCTCTGTCTTGTTCTTGATACTCTAGTCTTGTCTTTTTCTTGTGTACTTTTCTTGTGTCACGGACTGGTGTGTGTAGTCACAGAGTTATGTATGCATGTGGAGTAACCTTTGTAATTTTGTGTCACGGACTGGTTTTGTAACCTTTGTAACATTCTCTATATATAACAACTTCATGTTCTCAACTCTCACCATACAAAACGAGCAAAAGATATTGTGAAACAAACTTCATTTTCAATCCTTCTCACTATCCAATTTCCCTCTTCTCACCATACATAACGATCAATCAAACCAACATCATTTTCAATCCGTGTTCTTGTTTCATCTCAGCATCCAGTTTCCCTCTTCTCACCATACATAACTATCAAACCAACTTCATTTTCCCTCTTCGCACTAATTCACAATCCAAGAGCAAAGCCAATTCACCACTTCATTTCCCCTCTTCTATAAAAAAAAATGGCTTCTTTTTCTCAAAACAATTTTCAAGATTCAATGGATGATGCATTTGATGAAGCTTTTGATCAATATTTTGAGCAAACTTTTGAGAAATTTACCAATCGTTTTCAACAAGAAACCAGGAAAGAAAGGAAAAAAGGAATTTATATCGAAAGAAATCGCGAAGAAGGGCATATTCATTTGTGGAATGATTATTTCAGTGATACTCCCACGTATCCCGAATATTTGTTCCAAAAACGTTTTAGAATGAACAAGCCATTGTTCATACACATTGTTGATCGACTCTCCAACGAAGTTCAATACTTTCGCGAAAAGAAAGATGGTCTCGGAAGGAACAGTCTCTCTCCCCTTCAAAAGTGTACTGCAGCCATTCGTGTCTTGGCATATGGTTCTGCAACTGATACGATCGACGAATACCTCCGGCTCGGTGAAACAACAACTCGGTTATGTGTGGAACATTTCGTGGAAGGAATAATAAATTTGTTTGGAGATGAGTACCTAAGAAGACCAACACCAGGTGATCGTCAACGTCTACTTCATGTTGGAGAGTACCATGGATTTTCCGGGATGATAGGAAGCATTGATTGTATGCATTGGGAGTGGAAGAATTGTCCCACCGGTTGGAAAGGGTAATATACTCGTGGTTCGGATAAACTAACAATCGTTTTAGAAGCGGTTGCTTCATACGATCTCTGGATATGGCATGCATTTTTTAGATTTCCAGATACATTAAATGATATCAATGTTCTTGATCGTTCACCTGTTTTGATGACATAATTCATGGCCATGCTCCGAATGTCACTTTTTCTGTCAATGGAAGACAGTATCATATGGCTTACTATCTCACCGATGGTATTTATCCGAAATGGGCAACTTTTATCCAATCTATTTCTTTACCACAAACGCCGAAAGCAGTTTTATTTGCTCAACGTCAAGAAACTGTCCGAAAAGATGTCGAACGTGCTTTTGGAGTCTTGCAAGCTCGCTTTGCCATTGTTAAAAATCCGGTGCTCATTTGGGATAAAGTAAAAATAGGGAAGATTATGAGAGCATGTATCATACTCCATAATATGATAGTACAAGACGAACGAGATGGATACTCTCTAAATCATGTTTCAGAGTCTTTCCAAGGAGAAGAAAACGGAAGTTCACATGTTGATGATGATATCGGTAGAGATATCCCTTCAAATATCGCAAATATGATGGATGCTTGAGCAAGAATTCGTGATAAACCAATACATCACCAACTGAAACATGATTTAGTTGAGCATATATGGCGTAAATATGACGGTGATGAAGACGACAACTAAGCTCGGATGCTTTTTCAAAAAATTCTCGTTTATTTACTAATCTTTGTTTTTATGTTTTTATTTAAAAATCTATGTTTCAGTGTTATCTTTTTTATCTTTTAATTAAAAATTTCTAATAAAATAAGTTTAATAAATTTTTATTATTAAGAAACCTTAAATAAGAAACTTGCAATGTAGGTCACAAAATCTAAAGGTATTTAACTAGGTCTCTTATTCAACTTTTCTCCTTAAATACTATTAAAAAAGATTAAGAAACACCTAATGTGTTTCTAGGATAAGGATGCTCTTAGCACTCGTTGAAAATGTCGACATCCAAAAACTACTGTTTCAGGTATTTACCCCTCTAATTTCATAATCTATTGTGTTTTTTTGACTAATTAACTTTTAAATAATTATATATATAAAACTATAAGCTTAATAATAAGAAAAATGTGTATTCACTGGATTTTATTTGTGAAGTGATTTGCATATGTATCATTACCACATTCAATTTCAACCACTACAGGTAATAAGGGTAGTAATAGTGGATGGAAAACGTTATGAGTCTTGTATAATAGCGCTTCCTTATCCGCTTCAGAGCCCGTTATAATTGGTCCGACACTTGTAATAACGGTTTTTCTTTGTGTTATAGTTAAGCGGACAACCATAGCGCGTTTTCTGACGCAATTGTTAATTTTTATAATAACATTGTACAAATGTTATTAAAACTTATTAATTTGATTTTTCCAATAGCAAAGTTAACAAATATTTCGTGTTATTAATTAATTTTTAAATTATCCAAAAATTTATTAATAATTATGAATTGATTTTTTATTGTAATATTTAATTCAAATATTTATAATAAAAACATTTTAAATTATAAAAATATACAAAAAATATTAAATTATTTAAAAACCCATAAAACAACATTATCTTGTTCATACAAACCACCACACAAACATACAAACTATCAATCAACCACTAATAAACCTTCACAATCATCCCTAACATAAACACTATCATCATCACCCAAATCATCAACTTCTTGGACAGGCAAAGGTGCACCACCTAAATCCTCTTCTGTTTCCAACTCATGATAACCTCTAGGTGGTGCTCTCATAACATCATACCAATTTGAATTATCATCTTCCCTAGAGTAGAAAACCTGTTTCGCTTGAGAAGGTAGAATGAATGGATCTTTCAAATTGGCTGCTTGGTTCATATGAAGGTTAACAAGAGTGAAGCCATCTTCTTCCCTCAAACTATTTCCTGTGTTGTCCCAGTTGCATCTAAACAGCGGCACTTTGAACTTGTGATAGTCGATGAGTAAAG
Source organism: Brassica juncea (assembly GCA_018703725.1). Lineage (NCBI taxonomy): Eukaryota > Viridiplantae > Streptophyta > Magnoliopsida > Brassicales > Brassicaceae > Brassica > Brassica juncea. Next base: position 5,931,864 of record CM031941.1, read on the forward strand.
TATTCTTTATCACTCCATAATATGTAAGCATATTTGCGACTTGTCTCATATCTCGAGCACTTGATCTACACATGCTAAATGCTTCATAAGTTACTCCACTATTTTGTGTCTTCCGCTTGACCGCATCAGTATGAAACCGTTGCCCATTAATGATGAATCCTTTATGTGCTAAAGCAACATTTCTTGGTCCAAATGCCAACCACCTTATCTCCTTAGAATGACTATTTGTTAAGTCTGAATGAATCTGCCGCAGGAAATCAGAACATGATCATCAAGCTGAGGTACTAAAATGTTAATCAAAACATAATCATCAAGCTAACAATATGTACCACGAAAACCAATCATCAATCTAAAAGCTAACCAGTCATCAAGATACAAGCTAACCAGTCATCAAAATACTAAAATCTAAACATGTTCATCAAGCTAGAAGCTAACCAGTCATCAAAATACAAGCTAACCAGTCATCAAAATACTAAAATTTGGACATGTTCATCAAGATACAAGCTAACCAGTCATCAAAATACAAGTTAACCAGTACTTACAATAATAATCAAGAAAAGAAGATGGAGTTGGAAACCTTTTTTTAAGCCATACTGCAAAGTTCTCAATATGGTTTTTCCATAACAAAGTTTCATTTCTAGCACATCGAGCATCATTAGCTTGTAACTCTTCCAAATGCATCCTGATTTTACATTAAACAACAATATATGAAAATGAAATTATAATTAAAAGTAGATGAAACATAAAGAATAACTTACTCAAGAAAGGGATCCAAAGATGCCATGTTCATTAGCACATAGCGACGTGCAATGGCTCTATCTTTATCTGAAAGGGTAACCTCTATACCCTTCTGCAGAGGTCGGCCTTCAACCACCATTCTGTCAGTCTCAATATCTTCATTACGATTAACTGCTTCTTGAACTGGTACTGAATCTTTAAAGAACTCTAAACAAAATGCAACGCATTCTCCAGCTAAATACCCTCTCAGCCATACGTGCTTCTGGCCTTGCATAATTCTTAACAAAAGCCTCTCAGTCAGGAAATATGAATATTAGTCAAACATCATTGCGGGAAATACATATATTGAAGCAAATGAGTACATCAAACTTTTCGAAGGGATACATCCAGCGGAAGTGTACTGGTCCTCCCAAACGTGCCTCTTTTTGATAGATGTATTGGAAGGTGGAACATGATATCAAAAAGGGATGGAGGGAAGAAGCGCTCCAGTTGACACATTGTTTCCACAAACTCTGTCTCCATGGATATAAGTTTCTCCCGGTCAATGATGCGCTCGCACAACCTGTTGAAATAACTGCATAATCTATTTATGGCTATCCTAGGACCTCTATGTAACAACCCTCTTAATGCACAGGTAACAAGTTCTGTACTAGCACATGATGATCATGCGACTTTAAACTACCAATATTTGGAGGGTTAACTGAAACACTATTCACAATATTACCACAATAACCATCAGGACCTCTAAACTTAGCTAACCTTTGACAGAAAATGGTCTTCTCTTTCTTCGATAACCAGTAGGCAGCTGGAGGTAAGTATGTTTTCTTTCCCCTCCCTGTGTGTGCAAGTGATTTCTGATTCCAATATCTTCTAAGTCTTTTCTTGCTTTCAACCCATCTTTTGACTTAGCACTTTGCATCAAGAGAGACAATATAGTATCTGACACATTCTTTTCTACGTGCATAACATCAATATTGTGACGAACAGGCAACTCCTAACACATTAAACTAGAATCTGTTAGACATATTCATATACAACAATCGGATAATATATGTCAGTTATTATACTTTACCTTCCAGTAAGGTAGTTCAAAGAATATTGATATCTTCTTCCACCGCCATAGTTCATTTGATTCTGCACACTCTTCTTCTTGAACCATCTCATCATCTTCCAGCTCTGGTCTTTTCCTTTTTTTTCCTTCTCTAGAGGTCTACCAAAATCATTCCTAAAAGCTTGTAGTGTCTCATATATCTCAGCGCCAGTTTGTATCCTATTCGCATTCTTTTCCTCCACAGTGTTGTTAAACCAAGATTTTTTATATCTGTAATGATGGCCAGGCGGTAGTCTCTTTCTATTTTCCATGTAGATAAACTTGCGGCTAAACTTAAGCCACCTTGAAGGTGTATCCTTTCCACATGCATTGCAGGCTTGTTTCCCCTTCACTTTACATCCATACAATGTTCCTAAGGCTGGATAGTCACTGATACTCCAAAGCAGCAAGGCTCTGAGTTTGAAATTCTCCTTCGCTAAGGAGTCATACACTTCAATACCCTCAGCCCACAAATCATTTAACTCGTCTATCAGTGGTGCTAGGTAAACATCTATGTTATTACCAGGAGCTGTTAGACCAGGGATCAACAAAGTCAACATTATATTATCAGCCTTCATACACATGGTTGGAGGCGTGTTATAGTTCACTAACAACACTAGCCATGTGCTGTGATTGGTGTTTTGTATGGAGAAAGAGTTCATCCCATATGTAGAAATCCCAAGTCGAAGATTCCTTGGTTCAGCAGCAAAGTCTGGCCATTTATCATTCACTTGTGCAAAAGAGATAGAATCAACGGGGTGTCTTATTGTACCATCTTCAGTGGCATTGGTATAGTGCCAACGCAGATCTTCAGCCATCCTTTTTATCTAAACATCCTCATAAATCTGTCCTTGATTGGAAAATATCTAAGGACCTTTGCCAGAATCCCAACCTTTATCTCATTACTAAGCTTATCCTTTTTCCATCTTGAAACTTTGCATCTTGGACAGCTTTCTAGCTTCTCATACTCCTCCCTATACAGTGTGCAATCATTCTTGCAAGCATGTCGTAGCCGAACCCAAATATCTTCAGACATTTCTTGATTCCAGCTAAACTCTTGGGAAGAACATTGTCTTCGGGTAGCAAATCCTCAAGTAAAACCAACAGCTGATCAAAGTAGTTCTCCGACACACCACTTTTAACCTTGAATCTGTAAAGTCCCATGATTGATGAAACCTTCGTGTGTTTGATACAACCCGAGTACAATGGCGTTTGAGCGTCTCTTAGCTTTATCCTAAATTCAGTTTCCTCTGGTGCTTCATCATCACCATTTTTCTCTACCCCATTGTCTTTCGTCTGATTTGGACCACCTTCATCCATAGAGAATGCTGTCTTAAACAAATCAAATGCCTCTGTTTCTTATTAAGAACACTGTCTTCTGTAGAATCTTTTTTTTCACCATGAATACTCCAAAAAGAACTCTTATACTTCTTATCCATACCCCTAATCACCAGATGCTCCACTATTTTATCGAGTAATGGCTTTGATTGCGGCAGTCTCTACAAGGGCATAGCATTTCAGACAGATTTTCCAATCTTCTTGCTGACGTATTCACGAAATTAGTTGCTCCTTCTGAGTACTCGTGACTATTCGTACAAGAATCAGACAAAAGAAGTTAGCTTTCTTTCAATCGGCAAATACAAGTGAGGTTGAGAGATTTTAGGTTATACATTGGCAGCCAAATCCACCTCTTATCCATTTGCTTTCTTTCAATCGGCGAATACAAGAACGGCTCATGAGATTTTAGCTCGAGAGATTCGTCGTGAAACAAAGGCTTTAGGGTTTGTTCAAATCAAAGCTCGTGAGACATAACAAGATTTGTTGTGTTCTGAAATTTTTGGCCGCAAACAGAGACAGAAAAATGAACGGCTCTGATCAAAGTTATGGAGATAAATCGAACGGTGTAGGATTAATCGGACTGCAATCTTAGAGGTTGCTTCTCATTGGCTCAGAAAAGAACGGCTCAAATCAAAGCTCTACATACAAATCAAGGGTTTAGGATTAGTCCATCTGCAATATGACTCGCCACGTCTGCAATCTTGGAGGTTATTTCACATTGGCTCAGAGTATTAATTTCGTTTGAAATCAGAAAATTAACATATAAATAGGTTATTAAGCAGAAAAAATAAAAATTAAATCTTAAAAAAATAAAATATCAATATTCCAATTTTTTAAACTTATGAACTTATCGTTTATGGTTTTAATTTTTAAAGCTTATGGTTCAATGTTAAATTATGCACTTTAGGGTATAGGTTTTAATGTTAAATATTTTCACGCACAAGGTTATATCATAATATTACACTTTATATTTGTTTTTGTTTGTCAACCAAAACATAATATTACACATATCTTAACCGAGAATATAAGTACTTAAACATTTTATCACGCACTAGAAATACATAACTGACAAGTTAACACCAATTTGACATTGTTTCACAGAAACTTGATTTTATCATTTGGCCATGCTACAACCGAACCTATTGCATCAGATATGTATTCAATCTCTGAATTTGGCCTCGAGATCTTTGCATTACCAATCTTAGCCACTTCAACCCACACCTTGCTTGCATTTGGACCTAGGGGTACAAAGTGGCACAACTCATTCAGATCCTTTGAAGCTACTCATCCTTCAGTTATCTTACGTCCAGAGTTGCTGCAATCTAAGAGAATACACTTCTGTTTTGGACTTCTGGTCGAACTAGTGCTGCCTGAACTCTACAACTCAAACCAGATAATAGAAGCAAGTTCCAACATCAATTTAAGATCCAACAGCAATCAACAGACAAACAAATAAAACAATTTCATTTCAATAACATACCACTGCTTTTTTCTTGGCTGGTTTCGAAGGTGATGCTATTTTCTTGCCTGCAGATTTAGTAGGTGTTGCATCTATAGCGGTTGTAGGCATGACTTCACCCTTAGGACTGGCCATGCGATTTTCTCGCTAAGTGCATCACCAATCAAAAACATATCAGCGGTTGGCCTCCACAAATATGCCTGATCATTGGACACCTTCACAACTTCGATACTAACATCATTGGGACCTAGAGGTATATTGTTAACCATCTCTTTGATTTAGATGAGTACACGAGACCTTCAGCAATAACCTCACCTCGTTATTGGTCCAATCATATATCTTGCATCTTCGAGATTCACCTTCCTTGGTTTGCTAAAATGTAAGAAGGTAATGATTAGAGATAACACAAATGCTGTAGGAATAAAACAATATTTGAAAATTTACCATGGATATATCTTCAGAAAAATTTGGATCCCTATCCAAAATCACTTTATCCATGGGCCTAGCTATTTTGTATCCCACAGGTTCATCAAGAGTTAACACATCTGTTGTAGGCCTCCAGAGTGAAGCTACTGAGTTTAGTGCAGACTTTACAACGACATCCACTGCATTAGGACCAATTGGTATACAAACAATTTTGTACTTCGGTTCAGCAGAGCATAATTCTCCTTCACCAACAACAACATCTTCTGATCCAATCCAGTATTTGTACTCTGACTCCTTTTTTGAATCCACCATTACTCTCAGATGTTTCAGCATCACCATTACTTTTCTGAGAGAAGGCAAAGGAAATCGTAAATTTCCTAAGACCAATTGACCGAATCTAATGAAAAGGATTACCTTCTTTCCAGCTAAGTCTCGGACGATGCCCTTTAACTCTTCAATCTCACTTTTCATTTCTGCAATCTTTGCGTCTCTAAACTGCAGAAATGCTAGCTTAGTAGCCGTAATCCCTCTACCAAACCCCCTTACTTGTCCAGGTTTGTCTTTTCCTAGAATCTTGCCCACAGCATCGTCCCTTATGTTATCAGCAGCTGATGTTGAGTCCATCTTACTATCAAGTGACTGTATTTGTTCCTGATACAATAATTTAAACACAAGATAATTCATTGATCATAATCCATTAATTATACACAATATAACAACTTGCATAATTCTTACAACAGTCTCAGCAAACTGGGGCTTCACAGGTCTACCATTAGCATGAGTGTGTCCTGCAATCCATACCTTACTCCTACTCACCTTACTTAGGTCTTTACTCTCTTTTTTTTTTCTATATAAAAACAAACATATCTCAGTACTATTTTAATCTAACAAGCTGTACAATATATAGATGTTTGACTACTCTTTTACCATATCTTCAGTTAAACGAAGCATTCCTTTGCGTCTGGTGGTGTGGGAAATCTGATTTCTTCTCATCTCTCTCTACTTGTTACTTATTTCCTACAATATAAACATGGCAGTGATTAAATCTATAAGACATGACCTATAAACAAGAAAGTTACTTAGTTGTAGATGACTCACCGTGAAAGTTGTGGTAGTCTTATACTTAACCCAAGAGTTCCAATTTGAAAATCTAATTTAAAATTTTCGATAAATAGCCTAATACTGCAAATAGTATAAATTCATATTTTATATTTTCTTATATTATGGGTTAACTATTGTTTAGCCTTTTAATTGTATTATTTTAGTTATATTTGAGTTTCAAATTAATTTTAAATTATTATCATCCAATTTTGATTAGTTAATTAATTGGGATGGCCTGTGTTTGTTACCATTTTTTAAATGATGGTAACAATCGTTTTTGTGTATATATTTCATATATGAATATGTCCTTGTTACCTTCTAGCTAGAATTGCCATCATTTAGTTTATTTCTAATATTGTATGTTACTATTTTCGATGCTTATAACAGTAAAAAAATTTCGAAAGGATTGTATAACAAAATATTGTATGTTTTCTTCATTTTTTGGAGAAAAGTTTTATAACGATGTATTGTTACCATAAAATTATTTAAACCTGAAATTTAAGATTTTTATAAAATTAGATTCATCTCATTTCAGACTCACTCCATTGAAACCTAAAATATTTTGGACTTATTTAATTTTAAAATTCAATTTAGCTGCTCATTTAAATCCGTAAAATTTTGTTATACTGTTTAGATCTGTGAAGAAGCATTTAAAATATTTTCAGTAGAATTCCAAAATTAAACTTCAATTTTAAAATCACAATGGACGTGTATTTTTATTTGAAAAATTGTTAACTTAGAACTTTTTGAATAAATTTTATGAAAAAGTCGGAATTTTCTTTTTGTTAATTGAAAACATACATGTTTTATTTTCTTTTATATAGTATCGATATATTTTAATACTACGCTAAATTTATTATTTTTATATCTTTCTTCTAATCATAAGGCATAATATCTGAATTATATAGGTCTTAATCGTAGGAATTTCCAGAATTAGTTTTTTTTAGTGTATGCAAATTTTCATCGTAATAGTTGTTAAAATATGGAGGTTAAGATACCACGATCAACAAACAAAATATTGTTTCTTTATTAATTTATTAATAAATTCTAAATATATTAAGGTTAATATTTTTTATTTATAAGTAATTTAAACAATTTGAATATATTACTTGTTACCATGTTCACGAAATAAATATTTATAATATATTTTAGATATATATATTAAAACTTAAAATTTTACTATCTTCAAATGTAAGTAGTAAACTGATGGTTAAAGTGGACAACTTATATTCATGCAAGTAACATAAATCTTTAGGCTTATATCTGATGATTAGTTGCTAATGGTGGAGGACTTATAAGTAACGTTGATTTTCTTGTCGATTGTATTTGATGATTAATGATTTATATAACTTGTCTACTCATGGCAGTATAACTATATTGTGGTAAGACAACAAGAATGACGATGGTAAGGAGGCATTGATGGATTGTGACGGCGATGACTTATTTGGACAGGATCTGATGGAGTTGGAGGAAGGTGCGTTGCAGTCAGCTCCAGTGGCTGATACGATTGAATTGCCAAAGAAAGAAAGAGCGAGAGGATCTTATTCGGCTACGGGTGGGGGAAGGTCTGGGATCCCTTTGGGTTTACCAATTAAAAAAGCTGAGTTCCTTCGTCGGGGATCTCCAAAACATCGATCAAGTTCGTCAAAGGGTTCTGTTCGGTCTACTCATCACCGCCCCAGTTCGAAGGCTTCGAAATCAAGTTCAAATAAGGTTAATGGTCTGGAGGGGTCCAAAAACACCTCCAAACATCATCTATGAAGACACTCAGTTGGAAATGTCAAGGGATTGGAAACAACCTCACAGTTTGACACCTTACGGAGATGTGTCAGAAGCATCGCCCAGAACTTGTGTTTCTTTCTGGGACGAAGAACAGGAGGCTGCTGTTACAAAACATTCAGGCCGACTTAGGATTTGATCGTTTGTTTACCGTTGAGCCATTTGGTCTCAGTGGAGGTTTAACTCTTTTTTCTATGGGTGAATTTCAAGTTAATGTTTTATTTTCGAATAACAAAATGATTGACATTGAGGTTGTCATTGATGGAATAAAAGTCTTTATGACGTTTGTTTATGGAGACCATGTAATAGATCGAAGAGAACAAGTTTGGGAACGCCTTACACATTTCTCAACAACAAGAAATGGACCTTGTTTCATGATAGGCGATTTTAATGAAATCACTGGTCATAATGAGAAAACAGGAGGACGACAACGCCCAGATAGCTTGTTTCTACCTTTTAGGCAGATGATAAGCGATTGTGGTATGCTGAATTTCCATTTACTGGGGATATGTTGTCATGGGTGGGAAAGAGAGCACGAGGAACAACTGTTAGATGCCGTCTTGATAGAGCTGTTGGAAATGAGAATTGGCATGAGAAATTTCTTCACTCTGCGGTCAAATATGTGAGGTTATGGGGATCGGATCATCATCCGATCCTAGCAGATATTCTTACAAAACCAATAAGGAAATCAAAGAAGTTCAAATTTGACAAAAGGTGGCTGGATAACGAGGAACTAAGGCAAGTAATTCTTGATGGATGGAAATCTCCAGATCTTCCCCCAGATGCAAGTATTATGGAACATATTTCGAGCTGCCGGAAAGCCTTGGGTGAATGGTGGAGACAACATAATTTGAACTCAGAAAAAAAAGTTGAGGAACTAAAAGAGAAGGTGGAGGGCTTGTACTCGAGTGATGATGCTACGACCGAGGAAATAGCAGAAGCACTAAAGGAACTATCTGATGCTCTTAAGGCAGAAGAGATGTTCTGGAAGCAAAAAAGCAGAGTATTCTGGCTTAGAGAAGGCGACAGAAACACGAAATTTTTCCATGCATTGACAAAGCAAATGAGAACAAGGAATAAATCACACAGCTTTTAGATGTAAATGGGAATATTATGGAAGATGAGGAAGGACTAGTAGCCACTGCTACTAGCTATTTTAGGCAAATCTTTGAATCCTCTAACCCAAAAGATATAGAAGAGGCGCTTTTGGAGGTATCCACAACGATTACTGAGTCAATAAATAAAGATCTTATAGCTCCGGTCATTGAATGGGAAGTCAAATTAGCTCTCTTTGCTATGCATCCGGAGAAGGCTCCTGGGCCAGATGGGATGACCGCTATCTTTTATCAGAAATTTTGGGATATTGTAAAGGAAGATATAACACATATGGTTAATCAATTCCTTTTAGATAAAGTGATGGCGAATTGCTTGAATGATACAAATATCTGCTTTATCCCAAAGACAACTAGGCCTAATGAGATGTCGTAATTTTGACCCATTAGCTTGTGTAACGTCAGTTACAAGATAATCTCAAAGGTCTTATGCAAGAGATTAAAGAAAGTTCTACCTGATAGAATTTCAGAAACCCAGTCAGCCTTTGTTGCTGGAAGAGAGATTTCAGATAATGTTATGATCGCTCAAGAGATATTCCACGCTTTGAGAACAAAACCGAGCGGAAGAAATAAAAGGATGGCCATTTAGATGGATATGAGTAAAGCGTATGACATAATGGAATGGTCATTCATTAAAGCAGTTATGCGCAAAATGGGATTTTCTGAAATCTGGATTACCTGGATAATGAGGTGCATTACTTCGGTAAAATACAAGGTACTAATGAATGGGCAACCAAGGAGAAATATTTTCCCGGAGAGAGGTCTACGTCAAGGAGATCCTTTTGTCTCCTTTCATCGTTATTCTATGCATGGAAGCGCTCGTTAGCCTTCTTAATCATGCAGCGAATCAAGGGAAGATAACGGGGATGCGCGTTACACGCGCGTGTCCCTCATTATCCCACCTTCTCTTTGCTGATGATAGCCTTTTCTTCTGTAAGGCAGAGTCCGTGAATGTGAAGAAGTGATGAAAGTAGTCAGGAAATATGGACAAGCATCATGACAATGCATTAACTTTGAGAAATCCTCTCTACTCTTTGGTAAGAGGATTAATGCAAATGTTAGATCGAAAATCAAAGATACTCTTAGAATCCAAAATGAAGGAGGAATGGGAACTTATCTAGGAATTCCAGAAGATATTAGCGGCTCAAAATGAAAACTTTTTGCATTTGGAAAAGCTAATGCATAGGGTGAATGAATGGAAGGGTATATGGCTTTCGAAAGGAGGAAAGCAAGTTTTGATCAAATTTATTCTGCTAGCTCTCCCGACATATGTTATGTCTACTTTTTTCTCCCTTTGGAGATATGTGAAAACTTAGCAAGTGCCATTGTAAAATTTTTGTGGAGTTCAAACCCCCCAAAGAGAGGAATCCATTGGGCAAAGTGGAAAAAAAGTTTGCTTACAACGAGAGGAGGGTGGGATTGGTTTCCGTATGATCCATGAGTTTAACCTGGCTTTTCTAGCAAAAAAAATACGGAGTCTAGTTCAATACCCTGATTCGTTAGTGGCTAGAGTGTTGAGGGGAAGATACTATATAATTAGTTCGCCTTTACGAACACTCTCTGTAAGTAGTCCTTCGTATGTGTGGACCAGTATCTCAGCAGCTAGGAAGCTATTAGCTATTGATATTGGGAATCAGACAGAAGATACACTCAGGATATGAGGTCAAGGTCTGGGAGGATCTTTGATTCCCTACGACACCAGCTAGACCCGCTCGCTCCTTAGCCCAAGTCCTACATCCAAACATGATGGAATGTTGGACTACTGAAGAATTATGTGGCCCCTGAAGACATACCTCTCATAAGGAGTTTGACCATAATCTCCGCTCATCGCCGTGACACTTTCTTTTGGAACTACATGAAGAATGGCCATTACACGGTCAAACCAGGATATTGGGTAGATCACAATTTATTGAAGCCTGAGGAAGAGAAGGAGATATTATAACCCAGTATAACAAAGCTTCAAGCCTTTGCTTGGAAGATAAAAGCTCCACGGAAAATTTGCCATCTTATATGGCAATTGATAGCAGGTCATGTGGCAGTAACAAAGAACTTGATAAGGCGTAACATGAGATGCGATAACTATTGTCCACGATGTGGAGAAGCAGAAGAATTTGTTACTCATGCAATTTTTGAATGTCCACCAGCTCTGCAAGTTTGGGCCTTATCATCGAGACCAACGAGTACAAATATCTTTCCTGTCTCGAGTATCTATGCTAATATGGATTATCTCTTCTGGAGGAAGAACAACATTGTTGAGCCAGATTTAGATAGGGATCTTTATCCCTGGATAATCTGGTACATTTGGAAGGCCAGAAATGATAAATAGACCGAGATCCTTTGGAGCTAGTTCGCTATGCAGAGAGTGAGTGTCAAGCCTGATTTAATGCAAATGAGATGGTGCCACAATCTTTACAAGATCATAGTAGTGATGAACCTCAAGTCTTAAGCTTGGTTAATATTTGCATGATAGATGGGTCATGGACATCTATAGCACAGTTCAGCGGGAGTGGATGGACTTGGATGGACAGCTTGGGAAAGGTTCAACTTATGGGGACACAACATTATATTCGGCGAGAGTCTTCTATGCGTTCAGAAGTAGAAGCATTAAGATGGGCGATGGAGAGTATGCTACAATACTCGACATGTCAGAGCTTTGGAACAGACTGCAAGGATTTGATCGCCATGATAAAGGAGCCTCATGCTTGGCCAAGCTTTGCAACAGATTTAGAGAGGATAGAGACTCTGCAGATATGTTTCCTGGACTTCAAGATTACTCATATTCCACGAGTGCAATATCGGATATAGACTCTTTAGCTAGGACGGCAAAAGTTTTCCATAGAGAGCTTCATTTTATTGATTGTTCTATTCCGGTCTGGTTATCCAGACCACCTCAAGTTTGAGTAATAGAATAGTCTTTCGTTGTAAAAAAAACTAAATTGTGGTAAAATATAATAATGTTTTTATAAATGATAATTAATATGATTTAAATGAAACAGAACGTGAATATATACAGCGGGTCCTATGAATATATGGTTATTTAATTATATTTTTAATGAATATTGTTTAACTAAAAAAATTCGTGAAAATAAAACCCAAAGTAGAGGCTTAGGATTCTGCTTTAATAGTTAGTATAGATTTATTGCAAAAGTTAAACATGCAAAAGACTAATCATTTTATGTGAGAATAAATGCTAAACATACAAAAGACTATCATTTCCTAAGAGAATCTATAATATAATGGGAGAGTCACTCCCACCTGAAGAGGACACGTGTCTTTTTTCATGGGGCTCACCTCTTTTTTTTTTAGTTTTGAGTTTTGTGTTTTAGCTATTTATTAATTGGGTTTATTGACTAATTTTATGTTTTGATTCAGAATCCGTAGTCCAATAATTCATTGTGAAAGCCGTCTTCTGTTCCTTATTTTCCTCTTCGATGGCCCAATAAAGTTAAACGATTTATCACGACATCCTCTTCTCTTTCTCATCTTCCTCTTTAATGTAGATCAGGGTTTGAATCAGTTCGGTCTCCTCTGAATAATAGAAAGTAACCTTTGGTTTTCATGGTGCAGTGAATCTTCTTCTATCTCTACATCTCCCCACTTAAAAAAAAAAATCTGTCTAATTACAAAAAACCTCCATTGATGATTCTATAGACCTGTATATTTTCTCCGTAACGGTCGATCATATCTAACCCCCTTTTCTCTTAACCCTATGATCATCATAATAATTGACGATTTAGATCATATGGCTGTTTCTGAATGATTATAATCGGTAATTATGTTTTTGAATATACAGGTGATCCCGTCGCGGAAGCAAAGAACCGTCGCAGTCTTGGCAACATCGGAAACATCGCTTCTTTTCCCGGAGTCGAAGCAGGAAAGTTGAATCGCCCCTTGACCTGTAACTTCCGTGCCCATTTGCTTGAAAACGCTAACAAAAAGGTTCTATTTTTTCTTCTTATTTTTTACAAATCTGGTTTTCGAGACTACATATGATTATTGAATCTGTCCCTCTTTGTCTTATCACTGAACAGCAAATCAATGTGACCAAGAGACCAGAAGCGGTTCAAAAGAAAGCAAGAGCTGTTGTTAAGCCGCAGCCGAGTAGCCTCACGAAGTGATTGTAATCAGTCCAGACACAAACGAGGTTGCTAAAGCTAAACAGGATCAGAGACACGATGCTGCGTCCAAGAAGAAAGTCACTTACTCTTCCGTTCTCGATGTTCAATGCTCGAAGCAAGGTAAGAGTTTCTTTAGTTTTTCAAAATAGACATTTGAATATGCTTTTTGTGATTGATTGGTTGGTTACATACGTGACTTTAGGCTCCTGCTTCCAAGATTCTTGATATTGATTCCGCGGACAAAGACAACGACCATGCTACTGTGGAGTATGTTGAGAACATGTACGCTTTCTACAAAGAGGTTGAGGTACTTGTGGTCAGACCGTTTATTCTAATATGTTTTATGGATACGTGTTGTGAATGTTTCTGTTTTGTTTCCTGTTGCACAATGAGAGCAAGCCTCAGATGTATATGCATACATATACTGACATCAACGAGAAGATGAGATTGTTATTGTAGACTGGCTTGCGACGTTCATGTCAAGTTTGATCTGTCTCCTGAGACGTTTTACCTCACCATCAGCATAATTGGCCGGTTCCTGTCTCTGAACCAAGGGCCAAGCTGGCCAGATTTTGGTAAGAAGAAACTCAAGTAGCAAGCTAAATAATCTTTTATAATGCTGCAGTGTCGCACTATCTATATCTGTTTTCCTTTAATTATATACACTATTAACTAGCTTGAGTTTAAATGTTCAGAGAACAATAACAATGAAGGAAAATAGCTCACTGATTACCAATACTTTCTAGAGTCATTTTTCCAGAAGTGATACTCGCCCAAGTATAGCATCCGACCTACTTTACCTGAGCTTCCTGAAGCAAAGCGCAGGAAGTATGAGGCCATGGGCACTCAACATGTGTTCTTCCTGGCAAATGACTCTAATGTAAGTCCTATTATCAACTTTGGATGTTTAAACTCTATCGTTTTTTCTGCTCGGATATTTTCTCTGTTTTGGAATATTAATGAATCTATGACGGGTTTTACTTGATTAAAAACTTACCAGTGGTATATTGTTTTACTTTTTAAATCTAATTTAAGATACAGAAATAATCTACGAAAAAGGAATGCTTGATAAGAACGGGTTGCTGCTTTTAAAAATTCTTACAAATGGTTAACTGCAGAGTAGATCGGGTTGCTGCTTTTAAGAATTCTTACAAATGGTTAACTGCAGAGTAGATGTTTTAAAGAGTAGATGTCTGCTCTGTTTTTTTTTTTTTGCAATTTTCAAAGTTGTCGTTTTTATAAGACAGTACAGAACATGACATACTCATATAAAAACCAAACACAGACAATAGTACACGCATGAAATCAGCGACATTGTTCTTCATAATATGGTGTAATCTACGTCTACGTTTGTACTCTAAATAATTTAAATAGCTACCAAAGACATCAAACTGATTGAAAAACTGGTTTCACACAAAAAAAACACTCTATTCTACAACCACGTTTTTAGTTGTTCAAAGTGAATGGAAAAGGTTATTTTTTTGTAACACATACTTCTTCTCCTTTAAACTTTAACAGTGATTCTTACAACATGAGGTTCAAGGGAGAGGGCTTGCTTTGCTAGCAAGTCAGCCTTTTTGTTTCTACTACGAGAGACCCATCTGAAAGAGATGGACTCAAACAGAGATGCACAAGAGAGTATGTCTGCGACAATCGCATACAATTCGGAGATGGAGTTTCCATTGGGGATTGCCTTAATGAGTTGTCTGAGTCTGATTCACAATGTATGCATTGGACTCCCTGCTCCATACATCTAAACATTGCTTCTCGGAGAGCTAGACCTTCAGCTATCAGAGCGGAGTTCACGTGACGATTAAAGCTCGTCCAGTTAGTGCAAGTTTCGTTTTGATCTATCGAAATCCCAGCCCTGCAACTCTGGGATTCAACCAAGCCGCATCAGATTTTACCAAAGCAGAGTTTGTGGCCGGAGTAAAAGGTACGCTAGGCAGGCCATTGGTGGTTGGTTCCTTTGCTTGATTCTCCATCTAACGGAAATGGTTAATAATTTATATTTGACCCCACAAATTCCATCCAATCTTCTACTCTATGTCTTCAAGATATACATAAGTGTGAACAATACTGAGAAAAAATGTAACTCTGCATTTTAAACGCTACAGTATCTGAAACTCAAACGTAATTTTATTATTTCTTAAATTTTCTTTACCATATATTAACATATGAACTTCTGATAACGTAACAATAAGGTAGGGGTAAAAATAATAGACGTCCTCTCCACCAGAAATATACGTCATGTCATTAAACAAATTAAAAAAAAACTTTGAATTAGAACTCCTGATTTAGTCTGCAAAACTATGTCACCCATTTATTTTTACATAAAACCAATCCAGTTTTACATAAAAAAAAGGGAATCACAGGAGGAAACAGCAGCTCAATGGAACAAACGCCACAAAGAAAGCACTTCCCACAGATCACCCACGCCATCAATGATCACTGGCTCCTTTAACGAACTTCCAGACTGTAAAGGTCAGATCCACCTCTAAAACCACACATTCCAAATATGAACCTGCTAACAACTGTAACACCTGCAGATACCCAAACACGAGCAAGGGAAATGCGTAGAGCTATACTCCTATCAAAAAGTCAATCCGAAAAAAACAACAACGTAACCGACCCCGCGCTTGCGCGGGGGCTATGCCTCTAGTAATATTGAATGTGCAAGATAGCATCATTTTCTAAAACAATAAATGTTAAATATTCAGAGAGTTTTAATTTTCAAAACATGTTTTAATTCTCGGAGCATGTATTAAAAAAATTTCAGATTAATATTAAAGAGTTTTTAGACTTTTTTGTCCCTTACTCTTCTCGTACTCTCAATTGAGCAAGAGATTCTAAGAGAATCTCCAAAAGAAACTCTATAACTTCAAATATAGAGTTTTTTGCTCTAAAAAAAAAAACTTCAAAACTTCAAATTTAGAATTGGAAATTATGTTAGACATGTTGATGCTTGGCCAAGATTAGTGACTACAAGTAGCGACCTTCGTCACGTTTTCCATTAAATTCTTGAGATAGGTTTGTCGAATGCCGAACTAGAATTGGAAATTATGTTAGACATGGTAGGAGACTCATTAAAGAAAAGATAACTCAAGCGTCTTACCAGGATTGAAATTAGAGGTCCCTCAAAGGTTACACGGTTCATTTGAATGTAAAAATGAAACCGTTGCCAGTCGTTATTTGTGTAAGAGTGGCACAAAGAACATGACCTCATTTCATTATCTTGGAGTCGGCTATGACTCTACGCCGTAATCGGAAGAGGTTTGAGTATATAGAGAGAAGAACTGGATTAAAGAAAAACATTGATTTAAGAGACACTGACACAAGAACTAGCGTTTACACAATTCTTATTGTTCTTGCTTGTTTCTTGTTTTTTGAATGAATGTTAAATTATATTCACCCAAAAACGGTTTTACATCAGGTGCTTGTTTCTTCTTTACTCCGTAAACTCATAACAATGTTCTTGTAATCACATCGTAATCAATTAATAAACGTCTTTAAATCAAACCCACCTCGAATTTGTATGTTGCAAGGAATTCAGATTAAACAAAACACATTCGAGTGTCGACTACCGAGGAGATCACCATAGCAAAAAGTAAATAAATTTCCGACTAAAGCTAGAGTAACAACTTGCACCGAGATTTTTTACGGTTCGAGTCGATTTAACTACCCACCCACCAAAAAGATGAAATTACAAAGTTACCCCCAAAAGAAAGTCAAATTACTCAACAACAGCGTCGTTGCTTCTTCCTCGCCAATCGCCATTATCGCCTCCTTCTGACCTCTCGCCGTCTCTTTGGAACGGACGATTCCGTCTCCGATTGGCCTAGATCTGATTCTCAACCTCTTACACGGAAGCAAGAACTGCTTTCAATTCTCTCTTGGAGCAAGCAGCAACAATGGGATCGTCTTCAGAGATCATCGACATCGCTACTAGTGCTCGAAGAATAGGCGTGGACAATCGTATCTCTCTCAAATTCTACTTTAGAATCGCAGATAACATCCTCAAACAGGTCTCGTCTCCCTCCTCCACTTTCATTTTGAGCTCTCTGCCTTTGATTTAGGGTTTCATATGCATAATCGTTTGTATAGGCCAATATATTTCGAGCCGAGAAGAATATAATTGACTTATATGTCATGCTTCTGCGTTTCTCGAGGTGAGGGAAGCTGAACCTTTAACACTCTCTATTGCAGACACAGCTACTGAAATTAAATGTTTTTTATTTTTTTGCTTGTTTATTATCGTCACTAGCTTGGCTCTGGAGACTATACCCTCCCATCGTGATTACAGAACGTCTCTTAAAAGCAACAAAGAGTATTTGAGAATGGTAATGGAACTTTATATGTATCGTTATGATCCTCTCCCACTGTCTATTGTTTTGTTGTGAGTTTTTTTTTTGTCTGTTTTAGAGATTGTTGGATGTCTTGGCTGAGCTGGAGAAGTTGAAACCAGTTGTACAGCAAAGGATCGATGAACTCAATACCAAACCTTTACCTCGGTATAATGGTTCTCAACGCTGGTCTTCAGCTGTAAAACCGTCGTTAAGTAGCTACGATCATACAAAGGTGTGCTTAATGCTTTACTCTTTTTAATTCAAAATAGTTCCTACTCATTATGCATTGTTTGTTTCTGAATCTTTTGGTTTCAATTAGTAAAATATGAGATTATGGCACTAACTTTTAAGCTGCAGTAGATAAACATTCCCTCCTCTCTTTTTTTTTTTTTATGTTTCTCTTTCTCTTGTTCGGTGTAGGTAATAAATCCTTCTGCTCACAGTGTTGGCTACATGGGTTCCAGGGGTCAGCAATTCTTGAACATTTCACCACTTGAACAGCGTTTCCGAAATATGTAAGTCTTCAGTTTTATGTTTCTTGATTGATGCTGCTCTCAGTGGAAGATCTAAATTGTATTTCTTACATTGCTTTCCTGGTCTCACGGTTCTGTCTCATTGTTTGTTTTAACTGCACTATTTTCTAGGTCAGTGAACTTATTACGACCTACAGAAGAAACCCTTTCCAAGCATTCTATATTGGGTCCAAGTGGACTCCGTGCACAGTGGCAGCCTCCGAAGAATGACATAAAGGTATTATAAAGCATGCTACTTTCTTGTCCACTTCTTTGACACTAAGCTGATGTTCTTTTTGCTGTATTATCAGGTTCACTATCCAAGCAATATAGATTTTTCCCCTGTTGAAATCCCAAGGTTAGGCATTGTACATTTCCATTCTGCATATCAAGAGATTTTGTGGAATTGCTTACATTTTCCGCCCACTCTCTCTCGCCGTCGTTGCTTGATAATCTATGTGTTAATCTTTTCTACTGATGCTCTCTGTGGGGAACAGCTTCCGACAACAATTGGTGGATAGCAAACCAATGATAACAAACGGTAGTAGCAACGAACCCGAGAAGCCAAATGTGGAATCAAGCTCTACTCCAAGTGAAAATATCCAGAAAAATTACACAGAAGAACTTTCTTCAATGATTTCTTTCGAAGAAGAACAAGAAAGTGTTAATGATAACAACATCATTAGGCAGCCTTCACCACCTCCAGTACTTGCAGAAGTACAAGACTTGGCTCATGGGTTATGTCATGAAGCTATTGAAGCGGAATGTAAGATAGATAACTCGTTGCCAGATGAGTCCCTACGGGCGGAGTCTCCTCTTCAACTCCATATTGTAAGTTTGCTACCTTCTTTGTTATTGTTATTCTGATGTCAAAATCTTGTACAACTCCATATTGGTGATTTGTTGTGAAGGCTTTATCTATTTCTATAGCATTTATGTTGATGTGTCCGTACATACATATCACAGTTTTCTTCACATTTGTTATATTAACCTTTACTTGCACTGCAGGCAACGACAATGATGGATGCCTTTATGAGGCTTGCCAACTCGAACACCAAAAAGGATTTAGAGACGTGTGGTATACTTGCTGGTTCACTAGTGAGTTTTTATATACCCATATCATTATATCTCTAAAATCTGAAAAGTGTTATATGAAAATCAGCAAATAATATGATTTGTGAATCACTTGTATGCAGAAAAACCGAAAGTTCTATATTACAGCTCTCATCATACCAAAACAAGAATCAACATCTAACTCGGTAAGCTCAATTGTGTTTTGGTATTTCAACTTAGTTAACTCATTCATCAAGTATGCTAATCTTAAACACTTCTATCTCGTTCTCTCTACAGTGTCAGGCCACAAACGAAGAGGAGATATTTGAAGTACAGGACAAGCAATCCCTTTTCCCACTTGGATGGATCCATGTGAGTAAAACATATACTATGATTTTATATCTCTAACATCTTACTGATTGAAGACCACTCTTCTTCCTTAATATCATTTTTATTGGTTGAGTGGTGATATATTCATTTACTGACTCGTTTATCACTGTCGCTTTTTCTTCAGACGCATCCGACACAGTCTTGTTTCATGTCATCCATTGATGTCCACACACACTATTCATACCAGGTACTGGAAAGAATCGTTCTAAATAAAATGATATCAACAATGAATTCATCTCTGTTTGCTTATACAATTTTTGTCAGATTATGTTACCGGAAGCTGTGGCCATCGTTATGGCGCCACAAGACTCTTCAAGGTAATTAATAAACAAACGAACTTTCTATTCCTAAATGAAATGATTTTGTTTTTTTTTATAGGAAACATGGAATATTCCGGCTGACAACACCGGGAGGAATGACGGTGATTAGGAACTGTGACCAGCGTGGGTTTCACGCACACAGTACACCGGCAGACGGAGGACCAATTTACAATACGTCTACGGAAGTTTACATGAACCCTGATATCAAGTTCGATGTCATTGATCTCAGATAGCATCATTTGCGCTTTTGAAAGTAAAAATTATGTTCAGTAAAAAAAACTCATCTTTCTTTACGATTGTAACTATAATTTTTTGTATATCCGATTTTAATATGAGCTTCGCAATTTCGTGTACAATTGACATGTAAAATTGAAATAACTTTTGGTTGTAAACAAGCTCACTATGTATAAGTTGTGCCTTTATCACTTGATTGTTAATCAAAAGTGGGAAAAAAACTTATGAATCTATCTTCGTCCTGTGGTCACCTACTTGTTTTTCTTAGTCTTGTCTTTCGTAAGATTGATCCTAACCCAAACGTAGATGGACCATTAAGGACAGGAATGACCTCCTCCTCCTTCAACTCTTTTTCCCGCGCGCTTCCTGTGGCCTAAACTGATAAGCTTTGCAAGAGATAAGAGGAAGAAGTAGAAGAAGGCCTGTGTGGTTGTTGCCATGCTTGTAAATTTAGCATTCAATGCTCAAAGCAAATGTTGGTTGCTCGTGTTGTTGCTCAAGCATCTATGGAGTCTGGAAACAGAAACTTTGTACTTGGACTTATTAGAGAAGGAAGAAAACTGTGTGAAAATGGGTTCCTGGCATCAAACAACATTTGGGAGCACAAATATTGTTGGTAAGCAGACTTAGATAGTTGTTTCAAACCTTAGAAAGCATCAGCAAGCAAAGATGCAAGTCCAAGAATAAGCTATTAAATATTGTAAGATCATTATCATAGCTTGTCTAGCACCCCACCTCCCCGGTTCGTTCTTGACATGGAGTGAATAAAATGATCTTTGCATAAATCAGTCATTAATTTACCAGCAATGGCAACAACTTTAAGCTACAACATTATATGAACAAGATTCAAGAAACTTTTAGTGCTTGATGCAAAAAAAAAAAATGGATGAAAAGTTACAAAGAGAGAGAGGACACTGAAGCAACTGCATTCCTAAAAACAAACAGCTGGAGATTACAATTAGTACGGTGATGATGATACAGTCGTCTAAACGTAACATAATGAATAAACTCATAATATAAACTTGAGACCATTGTCACGTTTCCACAGCTTCACGGACATTATATGAATCTATTGTTACTTCTTCCGATAACCACAACCCTGGAAAAATCGTCTGCATTTTCCAGAAGAAAAAAAAAAGAAAAGAAAATCAATTAGTTGATGTTTCCGACAGAACAGCAAACCAAAGAAAGTTTTTCCGACAAGAAGCAATACATTGAGTTTCTTCTGAACAATTCTTGGTCTCTTCTTAGGTCTCCTCGGAGGTCTTTTCCCAATTAGAACTGAGAAGTCCTCTTCAATCTCTGCTTTCAATAATGAAACCGAGAATTTCAGTTTCTGATCCTTGTCCCTTTCTTCTTCATCGATACCTCTGTTCCTCGCCGGCGATTCGTCACCGGGTTCACTACTACACGCAGCTCCTCTCGTCCTCAGATTCCACGGCCGAGACGCCCCTGCCACGACGGGAATGGATCTTATGGTTGATGGAGAAGGAGATGGAGAATGAGGAGGTGGGTGATGGGAATGTGAAGGTAGATTGACGCATCGGAGGAATCTTTGTTGACCCCAACGGAGATAAGGTAAGGTGAAGTTGTGGAGGCGCTTCGATCTTCCTGGAGGAGGCTCCATTTCAAGAAACTTTGGCGTCGCCTTCTTCTTCTTCTTTTTCTTCTTCTTCTTCTTCTTCTTCTTCTTCTTTTACCTGTTTTGAAGAAGGCTCGATTTTTCGTCTTCTTCTCTCTTGTTGAGCTTGTTGAGATAAGCATGGAATAGCTTGGAGTTCAAGCAATCTAATAGTCCTAGAGTGATAGGGATTAGGAAAATAATGTGTTGTGTTATACCTAATGAGTTTAGGATAAATAGATAACTATAAAAGGAGGTGCAAGGGTGTATTGCATATCTCATGAGTTTGAGAGTCTTAGTTTTTTTGAGTTGTTTTCTAAGACATTGAGTTATCAATAAAGCGTTTGATAAGTTGTGTTAACTCTTTGATTCAATAATTGGTATCAGAGCATTACATTGAATCGAAGAAACATCATGGGAGAAATAGTTGCAGCGACTAGCAACAAGAGCAGTGGCTCGTCCTCCATTCAGTGTCCGTTACTAACCGAAACCAATTATACTGTGTGGACAATAAGAATGCAGGCGGCATTACAAGTCCACAAGGTCTGGAAGATCATTGATACAGGGGAGATAGGAGAGAAGAACAATGTGGCTAGAGCGCTACTTTTTCAATCAATACCAGAGTCGTTGCTGCTACAGGTGGGAAACCTTACTACCGCAAAGGAGATCTGGGAGGCGATAAAGATGAGAAATATGGGTGCTGATCGCGTACGAGAAGCTCGCTTAATGACATTGACTGCAGATTTCTCTAGGCTAAAGATGAAAGATACTGACTCCATTGACAGTTTTGTGGGAAAAATATCAGAGTTATCAACCAAATCTGCAGCCCTAGGAGAAAGTATAGACGAACCGAAGATCGTTAAGAAGTTCTTACATAGTTTACCAAGGAAAAAGTACATCCACATCGTCGCTTCTTTGGAACAGGTACTTGACCTAAACAAGACGAGCTTTGAGGATATCGTGGGACGCTTAAAAGCATACGAAGAGAGAATATCAGAAGAGGAAGAAGAGAAAATAGAGGAACAGAGTAAGAATAAGCTAATGTACGCTAACAATGATACTCAAGCAAAGCCACAGGACTACCAAGATAGATACGACGGATCAAGAGGCAGAGGCAGAGGTGGTCGCTTTGGTTATCGAGGAAGAGGACGAGGAAGGAGTGGATATCAACAGAGCGGAGGAGGCTACTAACGGCAAGAACGGGAACGTGATGCTTCCCGAGTTGTGTGTTTCAGATGTGATAAACTAGGCCACTTTGCGATGAACTGTCCCGACCGATTACTTAAGAAACCCATGAAAGTGAAACAGACACTGCACACGAAGGCGACGAGCTGATGGTTCACGAGATCGTATACCTTAATGAAAAGAAAGTTATACCAAACAAACTCGAGAAATCTGCGGCGATCGATAATTTGTGGTACTTAGATAACGGAGCCAGCAATCATATGACAGGCAATCTCGAGTATTTTTCAAATATAGACAAGAGAATCATCGGGAAGGTGAGATTTGGAGATGACTCTCGAGTAGATATTACCGGAAAAGGAACAATTGTATTCACAACCGAGGATGGGAAAAAGAAAATACTCTCCGATGTGTACTACATACCTGAACTTCGGAGTAATATTGTGAGTCTAGGACAGGCAACTGAGGCTGGCTGTGAAGTGAGAATGAAGGGAGATCTCCTGTTCCTGTATGATAAAGATAATAAGCTTATTGTGAAGGTGAAGAGATCACCAAATCGACTCTATAAAGTCGTCATGAAGGTAGAGATAACCGAGTGCTTTCAGATGGTTCGTCATAAGGACTCGTCACTGTGGCATTCACGCTTAGGACATGTGGGACTAAGGAATCTAAAGCTTATGATAGATAATGGCATAGTTGTTGGGCTACCTCGCATCGATGTGGAGAAGGAAACGTGTACAGCATGTCTAAGGGGAAAACAGATACGAAGCTCGTTTCCAAAAGCCAGTTTATACCGTGCAACAAGAGCATTAGAGTTGGTTCATGGAGATTTATGCGGTCCAATTACACCACCCACACCCGGAGGGAATAGATACGTCTTCGTACTCATAGACGATTACTCGAGATATATGTGGACTATCCTTATGAAAGAAAAGAGTGAAGCCTTTTGCAAGTTTAAATCGTTTAAATCCTTAACAGAACAGAAATCGCGCGCCAAGATCAAGACGTTTCGAACCGACAGAGGAGGAGAATTTACTTCACAAGAATTCAATGCATATTGTGAGAATTCAGGCATTGAACGACATCTCACAGCGCCTTACTCACCACAACAGAATGGCGTTGTGGAGAGGAGAAACAGAACACTACTTGAGATGGTGCGAAGTATCTTAAAACATATGGAGGTGCCAAATTTCTTGTGGGGAGAAGCAGTGAGACATGCGACTTATCTAATCAATCATATAGTAACAAGAACTTTGGTGTTGCAGACTCCATACGAGAGTCTTAAGGGAAGGAAGCCAAGTGTTGGTCACATTAGGGTCTTCGGTTGTGTCGGACATGTGAAGGTAGTTACGCCACACCTCAAGAAGCTGGATGACAGGTCGAAAGCTTTGGTTCATCTTGGCATAGAACCTGGAACAAAAGCTTATCGGCTCCTTGATCCATGTACTCGAAAGATAACAGTTAGCAGGGATGTGACCTTCAGCGAAAATCAGAGATGGAGATGGCGAGAATTATCCAAAGAAGCACAGAGTGACTCGAACATTAGCTTTGGTTACAGAGAGTTTGGAGAAGAAGTTGTGAGTGACGAGAAGATAAAAGAAGAAGAAGAAGATGATATGGAGCCTACTGAGAGAGAAGATCGATGTGATTCCCCTGTTCCACTAAGACGGTCTTCCCGTGTCAGTAATAAACCGAGCTAGATGATTACGAGTTGCTGGCTGAAGACGATGAGTTGTATGAAATCCTATGTCAAGTCGAATGTGATCGTCTCTTGTCATTAGTGAATGACGAGCCGTGGAGCTATGAGGAGGCAAAAGAATTGAAGGTATGGAAGGACGCTTGTGAGGATGAGATCAATTCCATAGTAAAGAATGGAACGTGGACTCTTGTTGATCTTCCTCCAAATCGCAAGGCAATTGGTTTGAAGTGGATCTTCAAAATTAAAAGAAATTCAGATGGGAGCATCAACAAATACAAGGCACGTCTGGTGGCAAAAGGATATATACAGAAGCATGGGGTGGACTTTGATGAGGTCTTTGCACCGGTTGCGCGAATAGAGACAGTACGTCTAATAATTGGGATAGCAGCCTCACATGGTTGGGAATTGCATCATCTTGATGTAAAAACTGCATTCTTACATGGTGACTTGAAAGAGGAGGTGTTCGTATCTCAACCGGAGGGTTTTGTCGTGAAAGGAAAAGAAGAAAAGGTCTACAAACTTAAGAAAGCACTCTACGGTCTACGCCAGGCGCCGAGGGCTTGGAACGAGAAGCTCAATGCCGTATTGATTTGAGTTGGGTTTCATCCGATGTCTTAAAGAACCTTCTCTGTATCGGAAACATGAGCAAGAGCATCTGTTGGTAGTGGCTGTGTACGTAGACGATTTGCTTATAACCGGTTCTAGTTTGCTTATGATAAACAATTTCAAGAGGAACATGGCGGCAAAGTTTGATATGACAGACCTTGGTATACTTAGCTACTACCTTGGAATCGAGGTTACACAGAGAAAGGGGAGTATCATACTAAGTCAAGAGAAATATGCGGCAAAAATCGTTGAGGAAGCAGGAATGAGAGGATGCAATGCAACACACATTCCTATGGACGCAGGTCTTAAGCTGGGAAAAGCAGAGAAAGAAAATAGCGTGGGCGAGAGAGAGTATAGAAGAGTCATTGGGTGCTTGCGGTATTTGATCCATACAAGACCGGATCTCGCGTGCAGTGTAGGGATACTAAGCCGGTATATGCATTGTCCTAAGGAGTCTCATAAAGATGCACTTAAGCAGGTCCTTAGGTACTTGAAGGGGAGCTTGTCATATGGTCTGAAGTTCGAAGGAAAGTCGCAAGAAGGGTTAAAAGGCTACAGTGATAGTAGTTATAACGTTGATCCAGATGACGGGAAGAGTACAACTGGACATATCTTTTATGTCGGAGGGAATCCAATCACATGGTGTTCTCAGAAGCAAGAGATAGTGGCTTTATCTTCGTGTGAAGTAGAGTTTATGGCGGCTACAGAGACAGCCAAGCAAGCCATTTGGTTGCAGGATCTCCTCAGAGAAATATTTGGTACTCTAAACGAAACAGCAGTGTTAAGGATTGACAACAAATCGGCTATAGCGTTGTCCAAAAATCCTGTGTTCCATGGTCGCAGTAAACATATTCACACATAATTTCATTTCATTCGGGAATGTGTTGAGAAAGGACTTGTGAAAGTGGAACATATTGCTGGTGTGAAGCAAAAAGCAGATATACTTACAAAAGCACTTGGTAGGATCAAGTTTAAAGAGATGAAAAGTCTCATTGGATTACAAGATTTGAAGAATGAAGATTTCAAGCTTAAGGGGGAGAATGTTGAGATAAGCATGAAATAGCTTGGAGTTCAAGCAACCTAGTCCTAGAGTGATAGGGATTAGGAAAATAATGTGTTGTGTTATACCTAATGAGTTTAGGATAAATAGATAACTATAAAAGGAGGTGCAAGGGTGTTTTGCATATCTCATGAGTTTGAGAGTCTTAGTTTTTTTGAGTTGTTTTCTAAGACATTGAGTTATCAATAAAGCGTTTGAGAAGTTGTGTTAACTCTTTGATTCAATAGAGCTCGAGCAGTTCAAAGTTTTTTCGTATTTATTCTCATAATTGTTTGTGCTTTTTACTTTGTTGATGTTTTATATTGTTGAATATTTGTGACATTGTCCAATTTTTGGTGAGCTTTCTATCGGTAATGTAACTTACTATTACAAAAGATAAAACAAAGGTATTCCCAAACACCTGTTCGACATCCAGAGAGATTACTTGGTGAGTATTTCCCTGAGATAATATTTCTCAGAGACCAAAAGTGAAAGAAAATATTTGAAATCTATAGTGGAGAAGTTGGGATATATCTCTTATCCGTGGACGCGAGAGGGAAGAGTGGAGGCTAGCTGTTTTATGGAAGAACTCAATGCTCAGTGGAGGCTTTACAAGTCAATAGAAGAATCATTGATTTGAAAGTGGTGTGGCAAGGATCAGATCTTTTTTCTGTCATGTGTTTATGGTGATCCGGTGAAAGGAAGAAGAAGTGAGGTGTGGGAAAGGATCGCAAGGATTGAAGCTGAGAGAAGAGGGCCTTGGTTGCTGACTGAAGACTTAACTGAGCTTCTGGACCCATCCGAGAAGCAGGGTGGCGCAGATAGAGCAGAACGGGAGAGCGAGGAATTCAAGCAGCTCCTGCTTACTTGGGATTTGTGGGATCTTAAATTTAAAGGCAACTCTCTGTTATGGCGGGTAGAAGGTCTAATGGTCTAGTCCAGTGTCATCTAGATCGTTCTGTAACAAACCAAGAGTGATTAAATTTGTACCTGCAAGCAACAACTTTCTACTTGAATCGAGTTTGTTCGGATCACAGTCCGATTCTCACTTCTCTGGATGGTCATCAAACGAGAGAAGAACTAACTTCAGATATGATCATCTGTGTGTGAAACGGGAAGGTTTTGTAGGGACTGTAGACAGAAGCTGGAAAAGTCATGGGAGCGGCCAAGGAACTATAATGACCAGAATAGCTACATGTAGAAAGGCCATCTCCCTTTGGAAGCGAAAAGCAAAACCAAACTCAGCTGTCAGGATCCAGGAACTCCATTACAAGATTGATGAGGCATCTAGACAGGAGCACTTCAAGCAGGAGGAGTTTGAAAACCTGAAAAGAGAACTGAATGAAGAGTATTACAACGAAGAAGTGTTCTGGCTGGAGAAGAGCAGATTGACTTGGCTCATATCAGGGGATAAGAACACCAGCTTCTTTCATGCAGTCACTAAGAACAGACGGATGCAGTGCAGAATTAAGAGTTTCATTGATGATGAAGGGAAGGAGTGGTTTTCTGACAAGGAGCTAGGCAAGGTGGTAGAATCGTATTTCAAGAAGCTATTCTCCTCCGAAGATGTGGGCATAGAGTTAGAGGAGTGGGAAAGAGATGCCTAGTTTGCTTTCATCAGAACAAAATGCAAGGCTCATGGCACCAGTGACGAAGGAAGAAGTCAGGAAGGCGGTGTTCGATATCAATCCGAGCAAATGCCTGGGACCAGATGGTATGAGTGGCCACTTCTTCAAGCAGTTCTGGGAAACCAGTGGTGACGACCTCACAGGGATGGTACAGAAATGAGGGGTTTGAGGTGGTTTACTATTCCCAAAGTGGTAACAAAGCTGCCGATTGAATAGCGAAGTAGACTGCTACATTTACGTCCATTGTCCCTATGTTGTATTCTATTGTGCCGGAATGGTTGAGTTCTTGTATTGAGGCTAAGAAGCCATTGTAAGACTTTGATTTGGTTAATGGAAAGTAGTCGTTGAGTTAAAAAAAAAATAAAACAAAGGATTTTTGTTTTTGTCAAACACTAATAAATCTAAACAAAGGACTGACTATATCTATCTAATTATATACATTTATATTTTATCTTTTTGTTATCGTATATAGGAGTGGACACAGATCGAATAGTACCATAATTTTTGGTATTTGTGATTTGATTCGTATCTTACGGATATCTGATTTTTCGATTTGCTTTGCTTCGGATAGATACAAATATCCGGTTTTTCGAATATCCAGAAATTTCTTAGATATTTACGAATATTTACGGATATCTACCGATATTTCATACATCATGTTTAATATAAGTAAATTTTTGAAAAACTATACATGTTTGTTTCAAAAAAAAAATTTACATAACATTAAACCAAAAGTAAAAATTATATATGTTCCATACTTTTTTATAATAAAATAATTTTTTGATAAAACACAGAATATTAGAAAATTATAGTTTTTATAAAGATTTTATACTTTTACCTTAATTTAATACTTTATATGTATTTTATAAATAACAAAGTTATATGTTACAATAAAAAAATTATACATATTTAATTGTAGATACACATTTATTTGTATAAAACCGAAGCGGATCGGATATCCGCTTTTAATTTTAATATTTGTGATTTGCTTTGGTTTTAATAGATTTTGAATTTTAATATTTGCTTTGATTCGAAGATTTAAGGATCGAATCGAAACAAATAACGAATTAAATCAAATTTAACGAATAAAATGCCTATCCCTAATCGTATATATATTGATTCAAGCATAAAATACAAGATTGGAATATAAAAGCTGACTAATACAAAGTAAATCTCCAAAAACATAATCTCAAATAGAAAGCTAGAACCTATACTGGAAAGTACGGTGAAATATAGAGATGGAATAAATAAGAGTCCGTTAGTGTTTAGGGTTGCGTCTAAGTTTTAATTAGAGATTCGGGTCGCGGGAAGTTTTATTTGTGGAAATGGGCCGCCTATGTGAGAGAGTAAAATCGATGGCCATTTTGGCCTTTTAACCCAGCAACTTCTTTGTTTTGACCCATGAAACTATGGCAGCGACCCATAGGAAATGACCCAAAAACTTAACGACCCACTCGACTTTCATGGTTTCTCACGTGCGAGCGGCCGGCTGAAGCTTTTTTCTTTTTTTCTCTGGTGACCGGTTGAGCAGGTGACCTGTTACACAACGAGCTTAGTCTACTTTCCCACCAGTTTCAGATATTTGTGATAATATTATTAAACTAATTTGTGGGTCTTATTAGTTAATGGTAAGATTAACTTAGAACTGGTGGACAAAAAAAAAAAAGAACCCTAATAGCAGAAGATATATTGGTTCTCTGAAGCGGTGGAGGTGCATCCACCGTAACTGAAAACGATGGAAACAATTATCGGGTGCCGGAGCGGCGGGTCAAGCAGTGATGGGAAAGGGAAGGAAATTAGTACGATGACCGGCGAGGGTACAGTATTCTTTTATCATAAATTTGGGTTTCCTCTGTTTGCAATTACCCTAACGGTAACTTTTTCTTGGACTGTAGGTGGCTGTAATTCTTGCATTGTCGTTATGGCTGGGAGGTGGATAATGTATGACACCGGAGCTTGGGATTTCAAGATAGATAATGATAGAATGGGTAGAGAAATCGATTTATCCAAAATTAGAGGTGTTGAGGGGTTAAAAGGTAGTATCTTTGCTGAGTATGGGCTATTGGGACGGGAAGTCTCTGTGGAAATGCGATACTGGCTTAATGATGGAGAGAGTGATATGGTGGGTACAGGGGCTGCTCCAGGTGAGATAGTAACGGACACAGATTTAAGGATTTTCAAGGCTTTACACCGTGGAGACAAGTCTGTCAATCTCTTCGTCACATTCAGAGAGCGTGTTGCAGGAGAAATGATATTTCTTAGGTCCGAAAGAGCAATAATGTCGCCAATGAATGCACCTTTGGGAGCTCCAGAGCAAGATGACGTTGATTGGGTGCAAGAAGTTGAAGCAATTGAAGCACTTTACAAAAGCAAATCTCTGTCTGGTGGGGCTAATACTGAATCGCAGTCTGGTGGGGCTAATCCTGAATCTCAGTCTGGTGGGGCTAATCCTGAATCGCAGTTCCGACCTAATAAAGAGAGCTGCGAACAAGAGAAGGATAACGTGTGTGGGAATGAAGTTGGAGTAGTGAATGGAGGGAATAATGAAGGCGCCAAAAATGGATTGAATAAGGAAGGTAATTTACCTCAACAAATGTGTAGTGAGACGGGAAGGCCATGTCTTGAGAAGGCAATGGACAAAAGTGAAGCTGAGGTAGTAGGAACCTCTGGAGCTATGGAGGTGGACGGTGGAGCAAGCAGGGAAAATGTTATGTCAGAAGACGAAGGAGATGATTACGATTACGACTACAATCAGTGGGATGATTACATTCGGGACGGTTGTGGTTATAAGGACGACGATGATGATTTTGAAGAGGGGCCAAGCACAGGGAAACATGGTGGACAGTTTGGTGGTAATGGTATTAGGCGTTCTGGTGGTATTCGTGGCAAAGGCGTGGGGACTGGAAAGAGAGGGTCTGGGCGGGGTAAACGTTGTAGCTCTGGTGGGCGTAAATCAGACAAAAGCACTTCCAAGCAGACACTTTCAACGGACACTATCGATGTAGGAAACGATTATATATCATCCTCTCGCTGTGGTTTTAGTTCGTACACCCAAGTAACCCATATCGATGAAGGCGATGGTATTGTTCACGTCACACCAACTAAAACGAAAAACAGAGACACCAGGGTGACTGAAGATGATGATACTCCTGTCTCGAAGAGGACACACACTGAGGGTGTAGAACCGGTTGATAGTGGTGATGTAGTTCTGGATACTCCTCCGAAGAAATTTAACAGGCACAACCGTGAGATTGAAGACGTCGACGATGTGTTTACTGATCCTCCTGGCGCCCCAACTACACAAACTAAGGGTGGCGAAGCATTCATGAAAGGGATTTCTGTATCAGATATGTACGGATATAATGATGTAGATGGTGGGTATCGTGAAAGGGATGAAACGAGCTGCCAGCCTCTACAAATCGACTTCAGCAAGGAGGACAGTAACATATACGTTGGTAGGACGTTTAAAGACAAGGCGGAGTGCAAGTTGACGTTGGCCGTCTATGCAATTGCGAAGGTGTGTACTTTTAAGCTGCGGCATTGTAAACGTCGAATCACGGCGAAATGCTACGATGCGGAATGTAAGTGGAGGGTATTGGCGGTGCAACTCGGTGAGTCACCAACTTATCTTGTTAGAAAGTCCATTCTTACACATACATGCGTATCAGATCTTCGAGGAAAGTACAGAAAACATGGTACTGCAAAAGTGCTTGCAGCTCTGTTGCGGTCAAAATACGAGAGACTCTACTCTGGACCGCGTGCTATGGAACTCCCTGAAATATTGCGAACGGAATTCAACTACACATGCTCATACTGGAAAGGTTGGAGAGCAAAGAAACTAGCGATTGCGTCCGCGCAAGGAACAGAGGAGACATCTTACAAGATGCTACCACAGTACTTCCATGTTCTGAAGGTTGCAAACCCTGGAACGATAACTGATATCAAAACCGAACTCGATATAGAAGGAAAAACAAGGTTCAAGTATGCATTCATGTCCCTGAAAGCATGCATTGATGGGTGGAAGCACCTGCGAAGGTCATCGTGGTGGACGGGACACACATGTTTGGCAAGTACAAAGGTTGTTTGCTAACTGCCAGCGGACAAGATACTAACAGCCGCGTATTCCCCATTGCTTTCGCTGTAGTGGAAAGCGAGAACAAAGAATCTTGGTCCTGGTTTTTCGAGAGGCTATCTACTATTGTAGAAGATGGGTGTGATTTAAGTATGATATCAGATAGATGTGCAGCAATTTTTGCAGCCAAAGAGAAATGGTACCCGCGTGCACACCATGGAATTTGTCTTGTACACCTTCAACGTAATGTGGCTGAGAAGTATAAGGGTAAACAACAGAAGGCTATTGTTGGCAGAGCCGGAGAGTCGTTCAAAGTGTCAGAGTTTAATGAGATCATGGAGCTTATTCAACTTACGGATTGGCAATGTTGGGATTATTTGGAGAAAAACGATAAGAAGTTCTGGACGCGTTCACATTTCAAAGGAGACAGGTTCAACATGATGACTTCTAACGCTGCTGAATCGTTGAACAAAGCTCTTTTGCCAGCTCGTGATAGTCCTATAATGGCATTGTTTGAATTCATTCGGCGGAAGTTGTGTACATGGTTTGAGACCAGGAGATGCGATATCAGTAAGATGAAGGGGAATATTCCTGATAAAATTGAAGAAATTCTAGTGGAACAGCTAGTGCTGTCACCGGGCCTTCTTGTTTTGCCATGTTCCACATGGAAATTCGAAGTTTCGCACAAGGCAACTGGCTTCAGTTTCACCGTTGATCTGGAAAACCGGACCTGCACTTGCCTCGAATTCCAGATGCTTGGATTGCCTTGCCGACACGCCATTGCTGCTGCTTCTTCTCGTAATATGGAGTACAACATGTATGTTAGTAAACATCATCTCAAAGAAACATGGGCATCCGCTGTTGAGGGTATCATACTTCCGGTTCAGGATCCAAAGGATATTGAAGTGCCAGCAGAAATACTAAAGGTTGATCTTTGTCCACCCATGACCAAAAGAACGAAGGGAAGGCCAGGAATCAAACGCAAACTATCGGCCGGAGAGGTTCCGGTAAGACTGCAACTTCGACTTTAACAAATAAATCAGTGCCCCATAGTACATGTTCCAATTAATATATACTTTGTCGTTTACAGCAGGGGGCGAGTAAAAAGAAAAAACCGAACAAGTGCTCCAATTGTTTTGAGGAGGGTCACAAGAAGAGTACTTGCAAGAAACCGAAGCCATGATCGGTAGGGTATATTTTTTGGGAGCAACGTCGTTCATCTTTTCGAATACCGAAATCTTTGTTTTTTGGTAACCACAACGTAGCTGTTTCTGGATACTTTTGATATGGTGTACGTCATAATCTTCCAGGTGCACATGATTACTTGTAAGGTGTACATGATACTTGATTAATGCGTACACCAGGATGAGCGTACTTAATACATTATGGTTTTCATATCCTTTAATATTTGTAATAACATATTAGCTGTTTTTGGATACATTTGATATGGTGTACGTCATAATCTTCCAGGTGCACATGATTACTTGTAAGGTGTACATGATACTTGATTAATGCGTACACCAGGATGAGCGTACTTAATACATTATGGTTTTCATATCCCTTAATATTTGTGATAACATATTAGCTGTTTTTGGATACATTTGATATGATGTACGTCATAAAATCTTCCAGGTGCACATGATTGCCTGTAAGGTGTACATGATACTTGATTAAAGTGAAGAAATCAATCCTTCACTTGATTAAAGTGAAGAAGTGATCGGAGATCAGGTATTGTGGCTGGTTGTAGTTAAACAGAAATATAAAATATTTTAAATAATAAACAGAAATATTTTAAATTTAAAAGAGTTCAAAATAAAAAAGAAATACATTGAAATACAAAATATTTATTAATTATTAAAGGAGTGGAAGGTTGCTAGTCGGTGTCGGAGTCGGAGTCGGAGTCGGTGTCGGTGTCGGAGTCGGAGTCGGGGTCGTTGCCGGAGCAGACTGGGTTGCAGTCGGAGTCGGTGTCGTTGTCGGAAGCGTCGTCTTTTTTGACGTCCGTCTCCATGTCCATCCACTTCCAGTAGTCACGCTCTGAACCCTCCTCCTCCGTCGCTGCTTCGCCGTCATAACCGTAACCCTCATCCTCCGGGTCACCTTTTGTCACCGACTTGCGTCCCCGTTTGCTACTGCGGTGATCGGGGCTTGTGCGGCGGCGTTTGCGAGGGCTGGAAGGAGGTGTTTCCTTCAAACCCTCCTCAACCTCCTCTGCCTCCTCGAACAGGGCGTCGAGGGTGGCAAACTCCTCCTTTTCCAGACCCTGGCGGATCTCTTCCTTCAGCCCGGCCTTGGCCAACGCTATCAACTCCTCCTCGGGGCGGTTGGCGACCTCAGGCAAACTGTAGAAGAATCGCCTGTATTTTTTCACCGACATTTTACCCTGGCTAATATCGTACATCATTTTTGGAAATGAGAAAGTATGCAGAAAAGGAAGTTTGCTGAGAAAGGTGTTTGCAGAGAATGTGTGTCGAATGATATTAAATGACAACGGAGTACTATATATTTAATTATTTTTTTGGAAACAGAAGCGGCGTTCCATTACTACTCCTTGGTTGAAACCATGCGAATTTAATGGTTGCGACTCCTCGGTAGAATTAAATCTCCGACTGATTGGACCATGCGGAATAAAGTTGGAAACTTTCTTGTCGTAGGCAGAGTTTACTTAAATTTATTTTCGCATTAAATCCATAAGTGTACGCGTGTTCGTACACCAACGAAGAAAGAGATGAGAATACCTTAAGTTCATACATTAATTAGTATAAATATGTATAAAAAGATGTCTTCTCCGTGTCAGAAGGTAGCCTTAATTTCAAACTACATTATGAAGCTTACGTTACCGAGTGGGTATAATGATGACTTTCGTACACCTTAAAAGAGAGATGAGTAAATATTAGGGATTTCTAAATATTATGTGTTGCATTTATGAATTCAAATGGGTTTCTTTGTTTTTTAATCTATTATGGATAGGCCCATTATGAGAAAAACAGTTCAAAATGGGTTTGTTTGTTTTTTAATCTACTTTTCTGTGCTTAATCTAATTTGTGCTTATAAAAGAAAAGCGTACACCAAGAATGAGCGTAATCTTTATGGTGTACGTCATAAGCTTACGTTACCGAGTGGGTATAATGATGACTTACATTACCGAAGACACTCTTTCATTGCAACTGTTGGGTTTATCTTTCCTTTTAAAAGAGACTGCTTGTTCATTGCGAAATACACTCTTTTCGTTCAGTACGCGAAAAATCCGTCCCACAATGCTAGAATTCCCTATATTAAGCCTCCCACAAAAGATTCAAGTGTCAGTAGTGGAACGCGTCGCAGCCAATTCTTTTGTAGATCTTTACAGAGTCCGCGCTACTTGCAAATCCTTGTGTGCGTTGTCATATGGAGTTGGGGTGTATGCGTCCGTCGATATGTTCAAACACCCTTTTCATCCGGGTTTTGAAGACAGATTGTTGAGAAGATGCTACGACGCGGGGAACCCAAGTACATTTTACATCAAGGGTGTAGAGTATTTCTACAGACTCGATCGCCAGGAAGAGGGATTAGCTTTGTTAAAGTCAGCCGCAGATGCAGGGTACGAGAGAGCTCTGTATACGTATGCAATGACTGCAAATATTTTAACTGGCCGGGAGGAGTTATTTTCACTCTTCTCACGACAATCCGTTGGTCAAATAGGAATGGTTGCTAGATCATCGCACGGGGGGTGGAATTTGGACCATAACGCCTGGTTCATCACAAAGAGGGAGGAATTCATATCAGCGGTCGTCCCAATGTTCCGCAGTTGCCCGTGTTCTCCTATTTTGGACCAGGATTGGGATCTATTGGGCATTGAGCAGAGCAAGGCGGAAGACATGTGTAACAGATGTTTTTGGTTAAAAGAGGTATGTATTTTTCTACGAGACTTCAGGCCGACCACCGGGTTTCCATCCTTCGATGCGTGGTAGTTGGATGTTTGTGAGGTGTACAACGGAAAGTATTCCTAATACTCCGATATATAAGCGTAATAGTTATTTTCTGCATCACTTCGTTGCGGTGTACAACCAAAAATATATGGTCCACTTGTTACAGATACTGATAAATTTTTATTGTAATACATTTTGTTAGTACACCATTGTGTAATCCGATAATTTCTTAATAAAAACTGGTTTCCTAATTACAGTGCTTAATACCTAATACAAAAGACATAGGTTCCTAATACAGTACTACATCACACTTGTAATACATTTTTATAGTACACCATGGTGTAATCCGATAAGTTCAAAATACAGTGCGTAATACCGAATACAAAAGACAGAGTTTCCTAATACTTGAGGTTAAATATTACATATAGTACCTAAAATCGAATATAAGACATAGAGTTGCATAGACTAATATAGTTAACCGCTTTCCGAATTGATACGGCCTCTTCTCCCCCTGCGAATTGAAAGATCAGCCTCAACGCCATACATCCTATGTGGTTCACCAATAAGAGGTTCATCAACTGGAAGAGCCAGAATCTCCCTCTGTAGAATGAGTGTTTGATAGATAAAGTTGGGGAGAACTATTTTCTTGTCGGCTTCAGGTGTACGACACATTTCGATGACCTGGTCGTAAACCAACACACCAAAGTCTATGGGCATGTTTTTTACAAACGCAAAGAGAAAATGCAGCCTATTCTTGATCATTGCATCAACATGAAAACCAGGAAGCCAGTTAAGCTCACAGATTTTGTAGAGGCAGAGATACTGCGGTAATAGGTGCGTTAGTGAGAATGTTTCCCACCGAGAGGAGCGACCAGCGGTTAAGAACGAAATGGCTTGCGATAGATCGACATCCACCCAGCTGCGCGACTGTACTGTTAAAGGAGTCATAAAGAGTTGATTGATGACGACGGGGTCGAAATCGAAACGGCGTCCCCTTATATAAACGCCGTCTTCGGCATTATTTAAGTTCGAGATACATTCCCTAACTACTCGTGGGCAGAAAGGCCGAACATGCAATACAGTGTACATCCATCCACGATTATCGATTATTGTGCGCGCTTCAGCAAAAGCCGGATCATCTAAAGCTAACATTCCCTGAACTAAAAACCCTCGTATGCATAATTGTTGATACTTACGAAAGCTCTCTTCAGTTACATGCCGCATAGACCATGGGTTTGCCACTGGTGGGCCGGCGACGAAGAACCCCCGAGTTGTCGCAAGGCGAGATTCAAATGTCATAAACTGAGGCTCATCATCCCCATCCTCCGATGAGGAACTTGAAAGGTTAGGACTTGGGCTACGGTATTCACGATTCCGGCGACGATTGGACGCAGATGACGAAGAGGCCATCTTTACGATTTTTTATTTTTTTTTGACTTTAGGACTTGAAAGGTTAGGACTTGGGCGACGGTTTTTTTATTTTTTAATTTTAATCGGAACGAGAAGATAAGGAAGATGGTTAGAGGAAATACAATTTTCTAGAGGAGAAAGTAGAACTCGAGCACTCAACCATCACGTCGGTCATTCAACACAATTAATGAGAAATGGTTCGAGAAGTCGCCACACAAGCATTATTTTACTGGACTTTGGGCCTAATATGTTACAATCAATTAAATTAGGCCCATAATGGTATATTTAATCGCGGTTTATTTAAAACACAACCGGTGTACAAATTCAAAATTCTCTTCTGTATCCAGCGAAGTAATAATATATAGCCGTTGGGAAATACAATTACAAAGTAGCCGTTGGGAAATACAATTATATGTCATATTGTTGATTTCGTCGACTTCCATAAATAAAATATTATGCCCATTTAAATCTCCATAAAATATAATGGAATGCATGTACAACACATATTAATAAGAGTACCATTACGTTTAGCCAATATTATTAGAATACCTTCTATAAGGTGGACAAATTATTTTGGTATTTATGTCCGTATGGTTGTTGGTGTGCCTTTAGTTTTATAAGTTTGTCTAATATTAATTATCATCAAGCCAACCATATGCATGTTGTGTTTCACACTTTTTGAGCAAGGTGTACGGACTTTTCGGAATGCAACTTCTACCCAATCGTCGCAACTGTTACCCCCTATAAATATAAACCAACCCACAATTGTCTTGTTAAGATTTCGCCCACAAAAATGCCAGAATTCCCGATATTAATGCTCCCCAGAGAGGTCCAGGCTTTGGTAGTTCAGCGTGTGGCACACAACTCTTTTCAAGACTTTTATAGACTCCGTGTGTCCTGCAAGGCGATGCGAGCATTGGCAGATGAGGATATGGTCTATGCTTCTTTTGATTTGTTTAAGCATCCTTCGTACTTCAGGGTCCGAAGTAGTTTGTTGCGAAGATGCTTTAGGGAGGGAAATCCAAGTACTCTATACATTAAGGGTGTTGAGTATTTTTTCAGGCACGAGCGTCACGAAGAGGGACTTGCGCTTATTAAGAGCGCGGCTGATGCAGGATACGAGCGAGCGTTGTATACCTATGCAATGACAAGGAAGCTATACTATGACGATGAGGAATACCTGTCTCGATTCACAAGATCATCTCTTGCGGAAATCGGAACGCTGGTACGAACACAACCTTATTGGCCTTGGGAACACTGGCCTGCTTTCGTTAAAAAGAGGGAAGGGTTCATATCAAAATTCATTCTGTTGTTCTACAGTTGCCCATGTTCTCCTTTAAATCACAGGCGTTGGTGTCATTGGGACATTGAGGCCACCAAGGCTGAAGACATGTGTAAGTCATGCTTCTGGATTAAAGTGATGAGTCTTTTTATACGCGACTTCACGCCGTCCACCGGTTTTATGCACTTTTATCTATGGGAATAAGGGTTGTTTTCCTTAATGTTTTACAATGCATACACTTATACATTTCGGAATATATGAATCTTCTTCGTCGTTGTTTTGTTCAATAATATTAGACTCATATATATATAAAATAACAATATATTTTAAATACAGTCACTTCGGTATTTAACTCACAAAGTATGACGCACTAATGCGTACTCTGACATTATTAGGTTTCTTGGTGGGATAATAACTTCGGTATTTAACTCACGCGGTTTCACTAAATACGTCTCTATTTAAGTTGGAAAATACATGATATATCTGAAATACATATTCACGGTAGAAGATAAACAGTGATCAAATAATCTAAAAGTATGGCAACTCAAGTTCTCCCAACTCTTCCCGACGAAATTGTGTCCAAAATCATTGAGCTCTGCGCAGAGGAGTCAGTATACAACCTAGCCGGTTGGTTGCGGGCTGGAAAACGCGGTTACGCACTCGCACACGAACGTTCTGTCTTAAAGACGTGCGATGTTAGCGAAATGGTCTTGTACGTGACTTGTCAAATACGCGAAGGTGGTAAGTTTCGGGCTTTGCATCTAAAATGTGTCGATGCTGGTAACACACGCGCAATCTTCCACGAAGGTCTCCTAAAGGCACCGACAAGCGAAGGACTTCATGCGAGTATTAAAATCTTGGAACCAAATATCCCAAACCATGACATGTCCACCTTGGCTGTTGGCATTTTCAATGTTTGTCTTGGGAAAGAGAAGGAAGCCGCCACGATTTTCCGCCAGTTCGCATCCTATCACTATGACCTACAATCCGAGATGATTGTAGAAGTAGGAGAATCCATACAGTGGCATTTGGAACGTTTTGGCGCGTTCGACCTCAACATCAACAAATATGAGGATATTTTCAAGTTGCCGGATGATTTAATAATTAAGACTCCAAGGTGCTTATATGGCCATGATTACCGACGTGAAGACATTTACGGAGGTTATTGCCCAAACTGCAGGCTTTTTTGGTTATGCGTCAACATTTCTCAAATTCTTTAAAATAAGAAGTTGGATACGCATCCCAGGGTTCCCTATAAAATTTCCTCTCAGTGGCCAGAGGTGTGCATCTAAAAGACATAGGTGTACGCTGTAAAAGCATCACTATATGGGGTGTACGTTAATGTAAAACAAATTATGTTGTTAGGGTGTACACCTCATACTGAACGAAGCGTCGAAACTTCTTGTCTCTATATATGTTGTAAGGGGTGTACACTTTTATCTATGTATATTAATGTACACCTTTCGTATACATCTGTACACCCTGTTCCTTATGATGAAATTTATATATGCCGGATTTATACAATAGGGTAACACACCGTACACATACGTCGTAGGGAAAATACAATAGGGTAACACACCGTACACACACAAACTTAATAATAGACCATGACGAGAAAGAGACATTTCTTTACAGCTTTAGAAAGCCATTGATGATGTCTTCTTCGAATTATGCATTTTCAGCCCAATCGCTTTGAAACTTCGCGATGTTCTTCTTCAATTCCATAATAGTCTCCTCTTTTTGCCGAATGTTGTTCCTAGCTTCAAGCAAAGCTCTCTTTTGCCATCCATAAGGGCTTCTCTCGTCGATCCATTGAAAAAAGCGACAATCCAGCGGAGTCTAACAATTAACAAAATGAGATTGTTCCCAAAAAACTAATATATATGAGGCAACCACATTTTAGGAAATACCTTGTATCGTTCACACCCATAGAACCTACGAAACAGATTTTCGTCTGTCCAAGATTGAGCCTTCTTAGCCGGCAACCCACAGTCACAAAGCACAATGCTTTCTTTCGCCTTACCCTTTCCCTTATGCCTCGATCCACGGAAATCTATCTCTCTTTTTCCCATATAATCTCTCCCAAAATCACAGTCTCTCTCTCCCCCTCTTTCTCTATCTCTCGCCCCTTTGAAAGCGATAAAAACCCTAATATAAATTAGATCGAAAAAGGGAAATGATAGCATCCAAATACCCGGGTCGGGTTTATCAGTTTCAAACGGGTCGAATACTCCAGATACATCAATTCTCCTCGTGCGGGCACTTTAAATTCAATTTTTGAATCTGATTGTTTTCGCTCCATTATAAAATTTTCAAAATCTGAAAAATGAGCATTAATTGATTGATGAGACATATCACAACTTTTTGATAAATAGAGCAAGGTCCTCTTTTATATTTCACCATATTTGTTTCCAATTCCATCTCTCGTTCTCTCTAACTCTTTAGAACAAAATGTCTAGAATGTCTGATGATGATAACTACAGCGACTCTGATGGGTCGTCGTATATGAACATGGTACTCGCAGTCGCCCACTCTGATCATGGAATTCCGGATAGTTGTCCATGCGGAAGCCAGATAACGGTAGAGATCTCTAAAGACGGGGCAGACATTGGGAAGAAATACTTTGTATGCAAGGATTTCAAGGTACGTTGTAAAATCCAACTTCTAATTGTTGCCTTTCATTACATACTTATGCAGACATGCTAT
Organism: Brassica juncea; assembly: GCA_018703725.1. Classification (NCBI taxonomy): domain Eukaryota; kingdom Viridiplantae; phylum Streptophyta; class Magnoliopsida; order Brassicales; family Brassicaceae; genus Brassica; species Brassica juncea. The sequence continues at coordinate 5,973,033 of CM031941.1, forward strand.
TTCCAGGATGACGGCTTGCACAGAAAGAAGGAATAGAACGAGGCAATTGAAGATGAAACCCGGCGTTTAAAGGATAAAGTTGCTGCCAACGAAGCCAAGATTCGTAGCTTTGGTCCACTTGAGTTTCAGGTGGATATGATCAAAAAAGATTCGATCACCAACGACGCTAACATTGCACACCTCGGTTACCAAATCGATGAAATCGAGAAGGTTTTGAAGGAAAACGCTGATGACATTGCACAACTTGGTTATCAGTTCGACAGGATGGACAGAGCTTCGAAGAAAAACGCTGAAGAGATTGCAGACCTGAAGGACATAATTAAGAAACTCTAAAATGTAATAATTCTCCATGTCTCCTGTGTTCAGTTAGGGAAAAGCCTGTTGTACGGTCGTAGTTCTCCGGCTCAGTAATCATAACCCTTTTTTTTATCAGACTAATGTACAGCCAAATCTTATCTACAAAATGTTTATGTGGTGTGCATCTTTATTACCAGGTGTACCACAAATTGTTGTTTTGGTGTGTATCTTTATCAGTCTAATGTACTGCCAAATCTTATCTACAAAATGTTTATTTGGTGTGCATCCTTATCTAAGGTGTACGACAAATTGCCAAAAGACACTTACGTTCCATTATATCTGTTACAATGTAACAGTCTGTTATCCACCAAAGTCTATGGTTTGAAATGGTGTACAGTGATTGTTTCTAGGTGTACGCTATTTTTATAAGCACAAATTAGATCAAGCATAGAAAAAACAGCACACATAATTATAAGAGTACCATTACGTTTAGCCGACGTTCAACGAGAAAAAAAGACATAACTAACATAATTTTTAGTTTATTCATTCACAACCTTAACTTTCCCAACGAATTCTTCATAGCAGTCCATTGCATACTGCTCTCTGAAATTGTCGACATCGTTGTCTGTGATCCGACTCATCTCCTCCGTCCCAAGACCAGCAGCATGCATCTCAATGAACTTAGCAGCACATGGACCACAGGCGCCACCCCTTTGGTTGTGATAAATACCCTCAGCGCGTATCCATGAGTAACATCGCATCCCATCTTTTACCTGATATGAACAAAAGCCAGCATACTTCTCTAATATATACGGCAGCGACTGGATCAGTGGACGCAAGTATTCATCGACCTCCTCGTCGCTGTTGTGAGGCACGAAGGAATCATATATCATCACTTGAGAGTCCTTCAGATCAATGCGTAGCCCAACCCAATGGTCTCCACCCCAATTCATCGGTGCATAGACGGTATAGACATCGCGACCAAGTTCCAACTTCATTGATTGCCATCTCCTCTTCCCTGTCACATACTTTGGTATGTTTGGCCCCCATTCGAACTTCAGCTTATCATTGGCAGCTTCAAACTCAGACCAGTATGACAGAATGGTTTTAGTAAAGTACTGATCGAAAATGACAATCCCGTCCTTGTGAAGATGTTTCCCCCGACGCCTCCACAACATATTCATTAGGACATGCATGTGCTGTACAACGAAGATATGAAAAAACAATTACTTGCAACGCTCTATACGTAAAATTGGATAAACATAAACGATGGTGTGCAGCTATTTCACATTATTGTAAGCACGTCAACAAAAAGCAGGGAGATTATTACCTCGTCGGTCAACCATTTCTGAGGCTCAGCCATGTCAAGAAAGAACCGATTGTCGACAGAGTGACCGGTATTGATCTGGAAAGTCCTGCAAATTCAACCCCACGAAAAGAACTTATGCACGGGTGTATATATATAACCTAAAGGTGAGATAGGACACTTACGAATCGGTGTTTTCAGACAAAACTGTTCTGAACTCCTCAAACACAGCAGAGTCCGTCTCCTCCATTGGCTTATACTCAACCTTTTTCGCGCTATCAAACAACTTTTTCAACCTAGGATCGGCTTCTTACACTCCCGTCAGCTTCCTGGATCTCTTGCGCTGCCGTTTACCAGCACCGAACTTGGAGTCCTCTTCCGGCTCAGACAGCTGATCCTCTCTGCAACTGTCATATCGCTCGTCGGCATCAACCGGGGCGCCTGTATCGCTAGTCACATCAACAATAGGAGAACCGCTTTTCTGAATGTTCTCTCCAGACACTGGGGATGCTATGTTTTCTTCCGTCCCCGGCCCTAGAGGATCGAGATCACGTTCATGCCTGTTTTCCTCCAGCTGACTATAGTCCACATCAGTCGGCGTAACCGCTTCCTGGACGCGAACAACATTTTAATGTTAAAGAATGCACACCAAGAATCCACCATAACTACAACCACCGTCAATACCTGAACGCCGCTCACTTCTCCGGTGCTGGCATCGGGAACAATCGTTTCCTGCAAACGAAGACGATTAATTTTGGATTCCAGATGTACACCAACAAAGAATCCACCATAACTAGAACCACCGACAATACCTGAACGCCGCTCACTTCTCCGGTGCTGGCATCGGGAACAATCGTTTCCTGCAAACGAAGACGATTAATTTTGGATTCCAGGTGTACACCAACTAAGACATTACGAATACCTTATGTGTAGGATCTTCTAAAGGTTCAATCGTCCGTTCTTTGACAGACTCCTCGTTTTGCCGGTGCTGCATGAGAGCAGTAAGTTGGATGCGAAACTTGGGTGTACAGCGAATAGGGAAAAAAAATTTAAACTACTTGTGCCTCTACACTCAAATCAGGTGGTGCGTACTGAGCAGTGACAGATTTGTTGTGTCCAAGACGATCACCTTCCTGCAAAAAAATGCGGTTAATCACGGTGTTACAGAAGTGTTCACATATAACAAACCAAAGCAGCTTTCATTATATAATCAGCAGCGGCGACATTTCCACTTCCGGTCGATGTAACCTTGGCTTTGGAGTCGAATTTAGCTCTCCGTGGGGGATGGCATGAACGCACACTTCCGACAGACCTATAACGGTGCGGGTTTGTTTTCTCCCATGCCACTGGAGAGCCGCCCTCCGCGCCATAACGGAAGATAGACGGTACCTGCAATTTGTCAGAAGAACAACACATCAGCCTCAATATTAAATACGTCGTATTAGGGAAATACACCAGCTCAATCTTAAATCACACTGACCTCTGGTGGTAACACATACGACTGGGGCTGAACACATAAACGATCCCTGTACAGGATGAGGGCAGTAGATGGTCTCTGTGGCTGCTGATCATCCTCCCCAGCGGTGAATTAAAACCGTGCTACATTGAGGTAAAAAAACACAACTATCGAACACATTACCTGATCTATCAAATTTCGGCAGGTGGGTGGCGTCAGCGCATGGTCCGGTGGGTTCTTCGTCGGTGTGCAAGGTACCTGGGAGTCATCCGCACACTAACGATTAGCGAAAGCGTACACCAATTAAACACAATGAACCAGTGATTATGAGATAACCTGACGGGGTAGACGGTCCAAAGTTGCTGCAGCGCGACCTTTGGCGGATACTTTTTTTTCAACCCCCGGTCTCTCAACTGCAGCTGTCCTGTCTCCGCCGCCTGCTCGCAGCGAATACGGATGAGTTTTTACAACTGAAGCACTCGCAACCGTTTTTCTCCTCTTCCCACTCTAGTTAGGCCGTGGTTTAAGGCCACTACTCTCAGGGGAGGAAGTCTGTACATGATTATCGTCGCCTGCTTTCCTCTTCCGGCTATTACTGATGATTCTCTCGGGCAAACCCAAATCCCTACGTATGTTTCTCTCCATCTCCTTAATCTGGGTTGAAATCTTCTCGTACTGCGCCACTAAGAATGCTTGCATCTTCTCATACGTACACCCATTTGAGCAAGGAAAAACCGCTGGCTCACTGTCTTCATCCGATGATATATCTTGAATTTTAACATCCACTGGTTTACGCGGTCGCAAATTACGCCGGTGTACGGGATTGGGTACAGGGTTCTCTTCCCCACACTGATCGGCACCGTGTGCGCTGTCCACCTTAGGGCAGAAGGAGGTGTCTCCGCCGGGAAAGTCTTCATCTCCAAACGTTTCTCCACTCAACAGTTTCTGAAGCAGAGAAGTAACTTGGGTGTCTTCAACCTCGTCCAACAAAAGCAGGCGTTCCTCCTCCGGCGTGATGGCGAAGGAGATGGTAAGCTGCAGCAACAAAAAAAACAAAAAAGGTAGCATAAATTGGGAGACCGCGATGACTACGGTATGAAAATCGTGTTAGCTAACTTACACGCGGATCATTCTCCACGGCCACGACGTCCTGCACAGTAAGAATGGTCAACGGGTTTGCGCAAGCCGCCGGGTCATCCAAGAAAGTTGCGGTGGACAAACCGGCGTGTATCTTTTCCAAGAGCAGAGGAACACACTCAAAAGCGAACAACTGCAGAGCCAGGGGAAAACCATAGGCAGCTGTCGTCTTCTGAGACAGCCGCTGTCGCATCGTCTCAATAGGATTCGGGACTTCTTCCGAGACAGGAGGGGGTAGAAAACGAGGAATTGTCACCATGAAAGACTCTCTACCCCATGGATACGCCAAAAACCTCTCAACATCTGACAGCATTGCAACGTACCTCGGAGTCAGTTTAAGACTTTTGTTATTGCAGCAGAGAAGACCATCAACCAAGGCGATCAGCGCCAAAGGAAGGCGTTTCCAATCAGCAAGATGTCGGTTTCTCAACATCTCCAGTACGTCGGGTACTGTTATCGAACCGCGTGCGGTATCAAAAAGGCGATTCCACATCGTGCTGTCTGTAGTTTCACCAGCTTCGGAATCTTCAACATCGAAAGCTCCGCAGTTCAAGCCCGTTACGTCGCAGTATTCGTCCAGCGAGAAGCGAATAGGAGTGGTTGCGAAGGTGAACCACAGTTCGTGTAAACGCGTAGTCACAAGCTGTCGGCAGAGGAGGCTACCAATTAGCTTGGCAGAGTTGTGGCAGCGAACGACGGAAAGCTGAAACAGTTTACCAAACTGGGAAGTAAGCAACTTCTGGAGGATGGCAGGGTAATCTTTCAGACTTCCCGCAACCTCACCGATTACGTTTGCTTTTGAATATATGTTCAAACGCAGTTTGCCGGGATATGCACCGGCGGCGAAAAGTCTGGTAGGAAATGCCGAAGAAGATGAACCGATCTGGACCTCCTCCGCCTGGTCATCTGATCCAGATTGACTACCATCTGAAGGAGAAGCTACAAAACAGAAATGAACCATCTATAAGGCAAGCAGAATATAAACAAAAGTTCCGACAACAGCAATAGATCTTAGAGGTATCACAAATCAAGCCATTCTCCCACGCCTCGATGTCGACTATGAAGTTCAGAGAAAGAAAGAACCATAGACAGACCTGGAAAACGTTGCGCGTCCGCAGGAGGCAAGGCTTCCGTCGATCGGCTCCGACTTCCGGCTGCAATCTCACTCCGAGATCCCTTCGGAGCTGACTTACCCACCATCGCTCTAAGATAAATGGTAGGACGCACGATGTGGCGATGAGAAAATATCAATCCGAAATCAAAAAGGATTCGCCGATTTAGATCTTCGGGGCAATGAGAATCGGAGAAGAAAGTAAAGATTCTTTTGACTGTAAAGCTAATTATTACCACACAGTCGCTTACCGCCAACTGCAGGTAAGAAGATGAAGTTAATGAGACGCGTGTCTCGGGAAGCGGGACAGTCCACAAAAGCTCGCACGGGAGACAAGGAGTGGCATACTCGTTAATAGTCAAGGGGAGAAGGGAGCTTTTTGTATTTGCCGGACGAGTTTGTATGGGTCGCAAAAAACACCGATCCATCTTTGCAAATAAAACATTCGCGGACCCGAAGTGCAAATATATAACTTGAAAACGACCCAAGTGGCCAATTTTCTCGAATAAATAATTAAGAGTTTTGATAAAAATAAAATCAGCCGAATGCTAAAATGATATATAGTTAGCCGAAAGAAGGAGCACCAATATGAAATCAGATGCAGCACTCTGACAACCACAACAAAGAACAAAAAGGAGTCTCAACCATAAGCAACTAATGAACGAGAAAAGCTTAATTTGCGACCACTTTAAGCCATACACAAACTCAGAATCCACTATATGACCCACCATTTCCGGAAAAAAGATTAAAAACCACAAGTTTCAAACTACCTTTAGAACACTTCGGTATAAACTATAACGGACTACACACATCAAAGTCCACAACACAAGAAGACCATAAAACTCCGGAAAGAACCTACATCAGGAGCTCAAAATGAGAACAAGTGCGACAAACCAAGTCAAACAACCTCGGAGTACAGACGGACATCGAGCAAACTAGTGTTGAAGAAAAATCTGACGAGACGCGAAAGAACCTGAACTGCTCCTAACAAGCTTGTCAACAGATTCTCTGTCGGACATCTGGCGCCTTATTCGTCAGAGATCCGAACTCTCCGAACCCATACAATATGAAAGACAAAGCAAGGGTGATGTGAAACCTTACCAAAAGTAAGGAAGCTCAAACTAGAAGCAAGGATAAGAAGGTAAGATGGAGAAGACGACTTCTGACCCCAGTTGGAAGCGACTGAGTTGAATCCACGCGAAAACCACGCTAAGATCGCCTACCACCATCACAGTTCAACAGCAGAGTGTACAAAAACAGATTGTATCCAACAGAAAAAACAGAATGTACATGTGAGAACAAGAAAAATGAAGGAGTTGGCCACGAGTGAGAGGCCAAGTAAAAGTTCAACATGGTATCAGAGTTGTGTTGTCCAGATGTCCACATTTACCATAATTTTGTGACATAAAGGTAAAAATTAGGACCTTGACAGAGACTTCCTAAGAGGATCTGCTAACTACTATCTGGCTTAGCTGGTTCAGAGAAGATGAAGGTTCCAAACCCCAAAGAAAATTAAAGAAAGTGGACTACAAATAAATTATTTATGAGAAAAGAAAAACTTAAAATTTCTTATATGAGGATTTGATGAACACCCTACCTCATGTGTTTAAACAAGTCCAAGAATGATGTGAAAATTGACCAGCTATGAATTGAAATATAGGATTTTCACACAGACAGTAGTAAGTATTAATAACTATGGAAAATGTTTCATAAGATAGAAACATACATAACATACATAGCATAACAAGACATAACATAGCATAACATAACATTCAAGCATGATGATGATCATCATAATCATCACACACTATTATTCTAAACAGTACTTAGGACCAGACCCATTTTAACTAGTAATTAAACACTCATGATCAGCCAAACTTATCACTAATTAATCATGATTAGCAGTTTGTGGTTACAACATTGCAACTGCTGGCGACTTTCTTGGCGTTTGGAGAGTTAACGTATTGGCGGAGGGTAGGGTTCCTCAGATACCCACAAAGGCATGGCTTCTGCTCTCTCAGCTTGGCGCAGCACGTTGCCGACGGCGGCGAAGCTGACATAAACGCCGACGAACATGAAGTCAGTTCCGTCGGCGAGCACGTCACTCCCTCCGCCACCGGAATATTTGCCACCGTCACCAGGAGAAGCACTGCGGCGAGAGCTAAAATGGAACCCCGCATCACCTTCACCATGTTTCTTCTTCTTTGATTCTCTGTCTTTGTGGTTGTTCTGCTTTCAGTAATCAGTATGTTCAATATTCATTAAGAGTACCTTCTAGTTATAGATAAGAAAAGTAAAGGCTTTTAGCTTTTTTTTTTCTTTTCTATTTATATTTAGCATTATTATAATTAAAATTGTTTATTAAGAAATCAAAACTAAATATGGAGAACTAGTTAATTAATTTCTTGGTTAATAAACTTTCGTTCACTTCATTGTTAGTGTCAGCTTATAGTTTACTCAAAATTTCGTGCATTGATGAAACATGATAAAAAGAAATTTTGAGTTCTTGTGAGCACTGTTTAGAAATCTTGTAATTCATGTGACATCGATCATCTTTTTTTATGAGTTCTTGTGTAAGATAATTATGATTTTTACAAGATACATAAAGCTCGGTATGAGCAGTGATGGATCTAGAAATTTTTTTAAATCGGAGGCACAATATTATAAATGTAATTATAATTTAAATATTAAACTAATATTAAATTTTAAATATAATAATATATATTAGTCAAATAGTAATCAATTTTTTAAAAATATATATTATATTTTTGTCAATTATTCTTTTCGTCCGTAAGAAACACTTAGATTGTTATTTTTTAATTTTCGATCAAATGTTAAGTTAAGTAATCAATCAGAAAAGAATATGTACATAAACCAGTCTTTTAAGAAATTCTAATACACAATTGACACTAGCATGAAAATTAGATAAAGTTAAAATAGTTTCAAAAGAAAAAGGAAAAAAAAATTGTTTTGTTAGAGGCATCAAAACAGGTTACGTAAAAGATGATTTTAATACTATAGCTAGTTTAGCGAACATATAAACATAAGATACAATGGCAAAAAAGTAAAGATTATATTAATATATAAATAAAAATGGAAGAATAAAAATATATATAGAGAATCGATCCTGGTACGCAATGCTACACGATGATTAGGCGGACGCAATGAATACCACTTGGACAAAGTCGAAAAACAAATTTCATCACATACGAAATCTTATAATATGTCGGGAGCACGTGACCCCATACCTATCCATATGGGTCCGCCTCTGGGTATGAACATGACCGTATGTGTTATATTCTGAAAAAGAATTTGGAAAATTCTATTGTACTATATTCTGAAAAAGAATTTGGAAAATTCCACACTAAACACGCGGATATAAATTCATCACTAAAAATCGATTTCACCTAATATTCTTAGGTTATAAATTTTTTTGCAAAATATGAGTTCTATTCTAAGCTTACAAGCTCACTTATAGAGAATTAACCCCTTTTTATATTGTCTGTTTTTTTAAAAGAACTTATATTGTCTGTTTAATTTTTAAACAAACAATTATATATATTCAAAATAACTGAACGTATTTAGCGTCCAATTATTTTCACTTGAAATGAATTAACCCCTCATTCAAAATAACTGAACGTATTTAGCGTCCAATTATTTTCACTTGAAATGAATCTGTAAACTAAGAGAGAGAGCTTTGGTTAATCTGTGTTGTTATTTACCATGGAGAAGATCTCCTTTTATACACGTTACATAAGTCGGCTCGAGATATACTCGTATATACATATCATTATCTCCAACATATTAGGAGAGTTATCTATAACTACTAATCCTTATCTCAACACTCCCCTTCAAGTTGGTGAGTGCAAGTTACAAACTCCCAACTTGGTGAGTAAGTAGTCAAATGCATACCGGCCAAGTCCTTTGGTTAGAACGTCCGCCAATTGTTCTGTTGTACGAACATACTTAGTTGCTATCAGCTTTCCTTTCACTGCATCCCTGACACTATGACAATCTGCCTCGATATGTTTAGTCCGCTCATGGAAGACAGGGTTTGCTGCTATATGCATTGCCGCTTTGTTGTCACAGAACACGTCCATCGGCCCGTTTTCATACACTCCAAAGTCAGCTAACAAACGCTTCAACCACTTCAATTCTTTCAAAGCATCGGACATGGCTCTGTATTCGGCTTCAGCCGATGAGTGGGACACAGTGTCTTGCTTCTTTGTTTTCCATGCGATCGGTGAACCTCCCAAGTGCACCACGAAAGCTGATAAGGAACGACGTGTACGAGGACAACCCTGCCAATCGGAGTCGCAGTATACTTGTGTGCGCAACGAGCTGTTTGATGATAGAAAAATCCCTTGGCCTGGTGTCCCTTTGATGTACCGAACAACTCGAACTGCAGCATCCCAATGGCGCTTTTGTGGTTGATGCATTACCTGAGATAAAATATGCACTGCATAACACAACTCTGGGCGAGTAATGTTAGATAAACCAATCGACCAACCAGTCTCCGAAAACGAGATGGATCATCATACAATGGTTCCAGAGGAGCATGCGTTAATAATGTATGATTCTGTTCCACCGGAATAGAGAGAGGCTGGCATCCAAGCAAACCAGCATCTGCAATGATATCCAACGCATATTTTCTCTGTGAAAGAAAGAAACCATCCGTTCCACGAGAAACTTCAATACCAAGAAAGTATTTAGCTCTGCCCAAATCCTTCATGTGAAAACACTTGCTCAGGTATGCCTTGAACTTCGCCAGCATGTCCAAATTACTGCAGCTTATGATCAAGTCATCAACATATATGAGGACGCGTAAACTGTCGTCGCCTTTACTAAAAGTGAAGAGAGAATAGTCTTCGTATGATTGGACGAAACCGAACTTTAACAGGGCATCACTGAGCTTTGCGAACCAACACCGTGGAGCCTGTTTTAACCCGTAGAGAGACTTGCGAAGTTTACACACGAGAGTGGGATCATCAGTTTTATACCCTGGCGGCAACTTCATATAAACTTCTTCTTGTAAATCTCCGTGAAGAAACGCGTTGTACACGTCCATTTGATGAATTTTCCAACCTTTCACAGCCGCAATTTTGAACATTGTACGCACCGTAGTGATCTTAGCTACAGGAGCAAATGTTTCGTCGTAGTCCTCCCCTTCAACTTGTCTGTTCCCGCACACAACCAGACGTGACTTAGGGCGCTCAACGGTGCCGTCTGGATTAAACTTATACTTATAGACCCATTTGCACGCAAGTGCTTTTTTCCAGGAGGAAGATGTGTAATGTCCCAAGTACGAGAGTCTTCGAGGGCTGTGATCTCAAGGCCCATAGAATTGCGCCAACGTTCATCTTCCATAGCTTCTTTAAAGCTCTTAGGTTCATCACCAGCTGTAACAGCTGCTAGATAGACACGTTGGTATGCAGAAAACAATTCATCAGAGACATAGTGTTCAATTGGGTAAGATGTTGTACCTGGAACCGTTGGAGAGGACGGTGATTGGATTGAAACGTTAGTGAGAACAGGCGGTGTATGTTTATCGGTGTTGTCGAGTGGTACCAACGCACTTGCGTTGTACGTAACAAAATCTCTGAGCTTCACTGAAGCTGTTTTCTGACGGTGACCTCTTCCCATTTCTTCAGAAGAAACATTTGCTGGTTCTTGAACAGGTGTTATAGTTTCATTTTGGACAGGGTCAGTGGTTACTTGCTGTGTTGCAATACCAGTTTCAGTTGCTGAAGTAATGCTCCCCTTGTCGTGAACAATCTGTTCGTCGGGATCAACAATGGGGGCAGGGAGATTTATCACTGGAGTTGGAGCCACGTTGTTTTCTTGATATGGAAAAATTGTTTCATCAAACACAACATCACGAGATATGAAAAACTCATCTTTCTCAAGATCATAGAGGCGCCAACCCTTTTTTCCATAAGGATAGCCCATAAAAATACACTTCCTGCTCCGTTCACCGAATTTATCCTTGTTTCGTGTATAGCGATAAGCGTAACACAAGCACCCAAACGTCTTAATTGTTGTGTACGAGGGAGGCTTACCAAAGAGGCATTCGTAGGGAGTGATGCCATTGAGAACACTGGAAGGTGTTCGATTTATAACATGTGCAGCAGCCAAGATACTCTCTCCCCAAAACTTTGTTGGTAAGTTCGCCTGAAAGAGTAGAGATCGTGCCACATTAAGAATGTGTCTGTGCTTTCTCTCAACCCTTCCATTCTGCTGCGGTGTAGCCACACAAGATGTTTGGTGAAGTATTCCATGTTCGTTGAAGTACTTAGACAAGCACATGAACTCGGATCCATTATCTGATCTAACGACTTTGACTAGCTTGTCGAACTGACGATGAACCATGGAACAGAAGTTAGGAAGTACAGTGCGAACCTCACTTTTCTCAAGTAGAAGATAAATCCATACAGCTCTCGAGAAATCATCGACAATGGTAAGAAAATAAGTAGCACCACAAGAAGACGGTATGCGGTAGGGTCCCCAAAGATCGACATGTATTAAACCAAAACTTTCAGAAGCTTTATTATTACTATCATGAAAGACTTCACGAGTCTGTTTAGACTTAAAACAAATTTCACATCCACCAAACTTGTCGGGAATGTTTTTAACACCAGCAATGAAAGGTAAAAAATCCAAGACAACAAAAGCAGGATGTCCTAGACGCCTGTGCCACAATGCCTGATCCTCAGCGGCTCGAACTCTGTGACTCCTGGCAATAGTAACACCCCGATAAACATAAACACCATTCCGTTCTTCACCGACTCCAATCAGGGTCCTCGTAAAACGGTCCTGCAATAAGCATAGTGTATCAGAAAACACAGCAAAACAACCAGTTTGCTTTAGAAGCTTAGCAACGGACAACAAAGTGCAATTCAAGTTTGGCACGAATAAGACATGATCGAGGACCAAGGTTTTTGATAACCGCAGAGAACCACTCTTAAGTGCATACACAACACTTCCATCTGCGAAAGAGATGGGACAAGGAGGGATGTTTCTCATCGATTCAAGAACATGCACATCACCAGTCATGTGATGGGATGCGCCGGAATCTATTATCACTTCTCCTGTCTGAACCTTACCATTCAGGCGATCTGGTACTGGAGATGGTTTCTGTTGCTCCAACAGCTGCGTGAGAGATGCCCATTGTTCCGCAGTAAAGGCTGGAAACGTTCCAGGTGATGTGGTTTGTGCAGCGTTCGAACGAGGTTGTTGCTGAGGATAGCCTCCTCTACCACGACCACGTGATGATGAGCTTCCTCTTCCTCTGCTGGAACCTCTGCCTCCACGATCATTCTGACTTGAGTTCTTCTCTAACCACCAGTCCGGAAATCCAATAATCTGCCAACAATCTCTTTTCTCGTGTCCGTTACGGCCGCAGTGAGAGCATACAATCGTGGGACGAGAAACAGTGACAGGAGCAGCGTTAAACCCGGTTGTTTGCTCTGGCTCTGCTTTCATGCTGAAACCAACAGCTTCTTGCTTCGCCTCCGTCTTTGATGTCGACAATCTCCTCTCTTCTCTAATAACTCTTTGATAGACGCTGTTCAAATCAGGAAGTGGTTCTAACGAAATAATGTTTGTTACCACGTTCCCGAAACGAACTTCGTCAAGTCCCATAAGAAACTGGTGGACTCGTTCTTCTTCGTGCTCCTTCGTGATGTTTTTCATTGCAGAGCAGGTACACTTCGGGAGAGGTTTGTACATAAGCAGTTCCTCCCAACGAATCGACAACTTGCTGAAGTAATCAATCACACTCATGCCTTCTTGCTTACACGCTGCTAATTCAGCTCGTAGTTGATGAGCTCTAACAGCGTTTCCAATCGAGAAACGTTGAGCAATATCTCCCCACAACTTGTGAGCATCAGATGTAAACGTCACAGTCGAGCGAACTTTTGGTGAAATAGAAGTTCTGATCCACCCCACGACCATGGAGTTACATGTGTTCCACGCATCGAGATCTCCGGATTCCTCCGTCGGTTTTGTTAGAGTCCCATCTATGAAACCCGACTTTCTCTTTGCGCGCAAGGCGTTCTCCAACTCGGAGGCCCATTCTGCATAGTTCTCACCAGTCAGCTGCACCGAAGATATTGCTACACCCGGATTATCAGACGTTGCAAGGTGATATGGAGAGAATGACTTGGTAGCCAACTCGGCACCGGTTGCCATCGTTTACTTGAGGGCTTTTTTAAAAAAAAATTTGTAAGCAAATTAGGGTAGCTCTGATACCATGTAAACTAAGAGAGAGCTTTGGTTAATCTGTGTTGTTATTTACCATGGAGAAGATCTCCTTTTATACACGTTACATAAGTCGGCTCGAGATATACTCGTATATACATATCATTATCTCCAACATATTAGGAGAGTTATCTATAACTACTAATCCTTATCTCAACAGAATCCCTCCCTCCCTCTCTCCCTCCCTCCCAAATGCATAACTTGTAGGACAAACATATTATTTATTTATTTTTTACCAAAAAACATATTATTTATTCAGATCAAATGATTTTGACCATTTAATTTATTTCGACAATGTTATTAACTTTTTTTGTCTCCACATATCTGCATTATTGTCCTTTGACACAACCACTTTCGATTAAATACACACACGTGGACTGCAGTTTGTGGTTCACATACTAACATGTCTATTCTTTCAAAAAATTCTAAATTTTTAATTCTTACAAAATAATGATGATTGGAAAAATCGTCCAAAATACTAGGTGAGCAATTTTTTTTCCAACTAATATTAGGTGAGCATAATTGACAGAAAATCATTGATTTGTCTGTTTAAATCAAGCCAGATGATTTAGGGTATGATTGAAAAGAACTTTTAGCAAGAATGTGTTGGCGATAATTTTTTTGTCCACTCAGTTTAACCTATATCCTACCAATCAGGTGGTATTTAGTAAAGTTTATCTCATTTACTCCCATCACTATTAGTTAGAGGTATATATGTCACTTTCTTCCCTCGCTGTTTTTGAAGTGGAAAACAATTTCTGTCTGACTTTTTTATTTATTCTATATTTGTTACTCTACCACTTTTCCTCTTATTTACTCCAACTGAATTACTCTTGGTTACTCTAAAAAAAAGAATTACTCTTGGTTACTCTAAAATTAATCAATCACACCCTTAAAGTTTTAAACGATCTCATTTTGTAATAAGTGCAAGCTATTATCATTTTTATTACGTTAGTTGACGAAAAATAGTTTCAGCAAAAAGAAAGATATTGATACAGTAGTATATTAAAAAAGAAGAAGTATGTTTCTGTTGATACTTTTTTTTTGTTGCTCAAAAAAAGTATGTTTCTGCCAGAAACAAAGCACTATCCAAAAAAAAAAGAAAAAAAGCACTATCCAGTCATCTAGAGCGTACGAACGGAAAATAAATGAATATATACATGTCGGCGAGCTAAATTTTCAAAATGAAGTTAGTAATATGCAGAAGAAGCGTGCGGTTAGAAAATGAACATCACTCTAAGATTACTATGTTTTTTAATGTATGTTGTTGGTCGTAGTTTGATAGTTTCCAGTTGTGTTCATAATGAATAGCATACATATAAATTTGAGTGCATTAACTCAATAGGTTTTCTGTGAAAAGTCAAAAGACCGGTAATTGTTGTAAGTTGTACCACTACGGACTAAACCTTACTCTAGTGCCACCTCTTCGCACGATTTCTTCTAAGTAAACTTATTTTTCCTTGAGACAATGTGAATACCCATTTTGTTCCTTTCTTGGACTCTACACATTTTCATATACCTAAAAATGGGCCCAGATGCGTTGTTGTAAGCACTAAGATCATCACTCCTGGTGATTGGTGAGTTGTGTAACGATTAGCATTTGTTATTTTTAATTGCTTGCCATTATGTTTGAGATTCCAAGGATCCGATCGAAGCTCTGTTGCTA
This sequence comes from Brassica juncea, assembly GCA_018703725.1. Taxonomy (NCBI): domain Eukaryota; kingdom Viridiplantae; phylum Streptophyta; class Magnoliopsida; order Brassicales; family Brassicaceae; genus Brassica; species Brassica juncea. Next base: position 5,988,265 of record CM031941.1, read on the forward strand.
TTTCTATTGTTTTCTCCCTTCTCGACTTTGTGGTGTTCTTTTATTTTGTCAGCTACTTTGTGGTATTCAAGTTAGGGAAAAGAGTCAATTTCGAATAGCAAATCCCAAAAAACATCAAATTCCAGATTGTCGTGAACAAATGCGAATTAACTTTGAAGAAAGCAAAACGTATTGAGCCAAATACCCGTTTAAGGTTTCTTATTATTATGTGAATGAATCATCTTACAAACCCTTAGACCCGTATTTATATGAGACTCAAAACCCTATTTTGTTTTCCTTATAGGAATACATATTTATTTAGAAAAAGTAAATTTTCCTAAACCGAAAAAGTGTACCGTACCGCGAGGACCCGCAGGCCCCCGCAGGCCCTAGATGTCAACCTTGATAGCGAGTTTATCTTCCTACTGCCTACGATCCGCGAGTGCTGGGCTTTTACTGGTGCACAGAGATTTAAGACACACAGATGCAACAAACACCACCTTGACGAAAAATTTCTACAAAAATCTTCATCCCGTCTATCTTCTGGGGGGAACCTCTTTAACTTTTTAGCATCGGAAAACACGGAGCAAATCCAAGCAATGCTTGAACTTCTCTGTAGTAACAGGCCTGGTCAACATGTCAGCTGCATTTTCCGACGTGTGCACCTTCTCCAATAAGACTTCTCCAGAAGCTGCTAACTCCCTTATCTTGTGAAACCTTATACGAATGTGCTTCGTCCTCCCATAATACACTTGATTCTTAGCCAAACATAAAGCACTTTGACTATCACAGTGTAGCTAGGCACCTTCTTGATCAACACCCAACTCGGATACAAGACCTTGTATCCATACTGCTTCCTTAGCTGTTTCTCCAAGTGCCATGTATTCAGCTTCAATGGTCGACAATAGGTTGTTGTACCGATCTCCAGCATATAGGTGCTACTGCAAGAGTAAAGACATACCCTGTAGTCGACCTGCTATTATCAAGGTCTCCACCATAATCTGAATCCACTAACCCAATAAATGAATCCTGCACTTTTCCTCCAAACATAAGCCCATAATCACTTGTCCCTCGCAAGTACCTTAGAATCCACTTCACAGCATCCCAATGTTTTCTTCCAGGATTCAACATATACTTACTGACTTGACTAACTGCTTGTGCTAGATCCGGCCTTGTACACACCATTGCATACATCAAACAGCCAACTGTGCTAGCATAAGGAACCTTCGCCATATCTTTGAGCTCTTCAGCAGACTTTGGACTTTGCTCTGCTGAAGTATGAAGTGCTTCGCCAACAGTGTAGAGACTGGCTTTGCCTTCAACATGTCAAAACATTCTAACACCTTCTCGATGTAACTCTTCTGAGAAAGCCATAATCTCTTAGAGTTTCTATCCCTGCGAATCTTTATTCCAAGAATCTTCTTTGCAGCACCAAGATCCTTCATCTCAAATTCATCTCCTAGTAGCCCTTTCAAACAATTTATATCCTCCATATCGTTTGCAGCAATGAGCATATCATCAACATATAACAACAAGAATATGGGAGAATGGTCGTCAAGGGACTTGACATAAACGCAGCAATCATACTCGCACCTTTGATAGCCAATCTTCAACATATATGAGTCAAAACGTTTGTACCATTGCCTTGGAGCCTGCTTCAATCCGTATAGAGACTTCTTCAATCTACACACCAGATGCTCTTCTCCAGGCTTAACCAAACCTTCAGGTTGCTCCATATATATTTCCTCCTCCAGGTCTCCATGAAGGAAGGCCGTTTTCACATCCATTTGCTCAAGATGTAAATCCCAAATAGCTACCAAACCCAACACAGCTCGTATGGAAGTGTATCGTATTACAGACGAAAATATTTCGTCGTAGTCTATTCCTTTTCTTTGCGAGTATCCTTTTGTCACAACTCTCGACTTGAACTTCTTAGGTTCTTTCGCAGACATTCATTCCTTCTTCTTAAAGATCCACTTGCAACCAATCGCTCTCTTCCCTTCAGGTAATTCCATAAGATCCCAAGTCTGATTTTCATCCAGACTTACTGTTGGATCCAAAAACCACCACAAAATAAGCAGGCCGAAATCCATTAATATCGTGGTGTAACTTTGGCATAAGGAGGTCGACCAAGAAGATTTTACGGCCCAAATCAGATGAGAAAGCATGTTAATTAAAAGTCCATCATAGAAATCAGTGAGGCTTTTCTTAGCGACCTCAACGAAGAAGGAGAAGAAGACTGAAGATCTTGGAAAAAATTGGATGAGATCACGGAGTCAAGCAATTATAAAAGCAAGGTCAAGCTAAGAGAAAAGACACACGAAAAACCTTAGAGAAAGAGAACTAGCAATACATCGACCTCTTTAAGCTCGCTTTAGTTCTATATTCATTTCGATCTCCATTGTAGTTCTCGATCTCATTTTTCCTTACTTGTATTCAATCTTCATCAATCAATAAAAGTCCATTTTTGTCAACCGGAATCTGATTAAATCGTTGTGTTCTAAGGAAGTCGTTGCCTACATCCTTTTTCTCCCTAATTTATCATCTCAAACACTACAAAATTCTTAGTGTAGATTTTAGGATCTACATTTTGGCGCCGACTGTGGGGAGAAAAACGATTAACATCCTTGCTAAGAATCCGATCTAAGGTTCCTAAGCACGATAATGGATCCCAGTAGAAACCCATCTGGAAACTCATCCGGAGTCGCTGATCCCAACCTAAACAGATCTAACCCGAGGAGCGACGTACCACCTGTCGGGCTTAACAGCTCGACTCCGACGGATACACCTCAAACACGAAACCCGTCTCCGGGAACCACCGGGGTGACGACTCAAAGTCAGACCAGAGCTAGAGTCTGGACTAGAACTGGACAGAATCAACCCGGGGACGATCCAACCGTTCGAGCACAATCAACGAGACCGATCTCACCGACCCCGTTAGCCCAAACTCGGGAACAAGTAGCTGAAATGGCGAGCATGGTGGCATCACTCGTCGATAAATTCAGAACTCAAGAGATTGCTTATCGGAATATCGTGGATCGATTAGAACGAACGGAAAGAGAGCTCGCCGAACATCGAGCTAATGCTCAGACACAAACCGGAAGTCGACTAGATCCACCGATCCGAACACCGACCCCCTGGAACAACGGAGCCTTCGGTACCCCAGAATACCCCAGCTAACGGTCAGTACGATATCCGGGCGAAAACTCCCAACAGCCATTCCGGTCGAACCCAGCCGCAAGAGGTTTGAACTACGACGGATCTGGCGAGACTCCAACTAGCTTAGGAATGCTGGAAACACCTCCCGCTACCCGCAGCATTCCGAACTCGAGATCGGGGGAAACACGATCGCAGATCCCACCGATTAACCCTGGACCTCCTGGAGGAAGGTTCACGCCCAGTAACAGGAACATAACCGACCAAAATTCTCGAACCGACTTTACAGAGGAACCCAGGCAGACTCAGAGTTACACGTTCCAAGACGCCACAGACACGGAACATCAGCGAGAACGATGCATGGTGCCAAACGAGACCGGTGATTTTCAAGAATACATCGAAAGGAACGACGCCGAGCTTAGAAGAATACATGCTATTATGCACACCGCGACGAGCTCAGCTCCAGACATCGATCAAGTGATCGAAGAAACTAGAAGAACTTCTTTTACCAACCGAATCACCAGTGTCAGATTGCACTATATTGGGAAAATTAAATTCTCCCAATATTCAGGAAATTCCGATCCCAAAGCCCACATCCGAGCCTTCCGATTGTCGATCTCGCGAGCAGATCTCAGCGACAAATAAAAAGAAGCAGGATACTGTCGCTTCTTTACCGAGAATTTAACCGGTCCAGCTCTCGAATGATTTGCTGGTCCCGAAGGAAACTCGATCAATAACTTCACCCAATTAGTGTCGGCCTTCTTAAAGCAGTATTCGGTCTTCATTGAAACAAGAGCAACCGAAGCCGACCTGTGAAACCTCAAGCAAGCTCCCTTCGAATTTTTAAGAACTTACATCAACAAGTTCAGAGAGATCAAATCAAAAATTTCCAACCTGAAAGAGGTCGTAGCCATAGCCCCCCTCAAGAATGGAGTTTGGTTCTCCTCGAAATCAGGGAAGAAATGGCTGTAAGAGCTCCCGCTTAGTTGGATGACGCTTTGCATCAAGCTTCTTACTTCGCAACCCACGAAGAAGAGGTCGCTGCTCTGAAAGAGCAATTCCTAGCCAGTAAGAACGGTGTCAATAAGAAGACTTCAGCAACCAAGGACCCTCCACCGAAGGGACAGCACTCTTATGCCATCAACAATTCAGAAAACCGACAATCGACATTCTACAACAATAAATATTGTACTTTCCTTAAGAGAAAAGGACACTCTACTGAAGAATTTCGTGCAGCACTTAAGAATAAGGAGGAAGAAAATGAAGATGGTGAGAACCTCGAAGAGGAGGAAGAGACACCTTCCACTCCAAAAAATAGTGGGAAAGCAAAAAATTTACCAAAAAGAGAACCAGGGAGGTCGAAAAAGAGTCACCGAGCTCGCCTCCACCAGCTCCCAAAAAGAGAGTCGATATAATTTCATGGGAAAATCAGCGTACGAGCACGTATTAAAATATCCAGCCCAACGAAGAAATACCCCATATCGAGATAACAATCACTATTCAAACTGCGAAAAACGATAACCAGCTTGATAGCACTCCGGAAACCGAGCACGAGGATCAAAAAACCGTAGACAAGCAAACAAACCTAGAACTGAGCAATAAGCTCCGGAAAATTCGAAAAAGAATGGGTCTCCCCATAAACCCTAAAATAAAGAAAAACAGCATGTGGCCTAACAGCCACAAACCGTTTGGGAGACAAAGACACTACCAGCCAATATTGACCAAAAATGGCATTTCCCGGCAGCCTAGCACGATAAGACACCTCAACGCATTGATTTCATCTAAGGTGGCTCGAAGTTATGCAATTCAGTCAATTCGATCAAAGCCTACCAGCGAAGAGCTGAAAATAACATCGGAATTCGAGAACCCGCATTAGGACCAAGCTACGAAATCACCTTCGACGAAGAAGAAACTCTCGATCTCGATAAACCTCACAACGACGCACTCGTTATACAACTAGATGTAGGAGGATGCGAGCTCTCCCGCATCATGATCGACACTGGAAGCTCTGCCGATGTTCTTTACTACGATGCTTTCAAAAGAATGGGCTTTACCAAAGAACTCCTTAAACAAGAAAGGATGCCTCTCATCGGCTTCGCCGGTGAAACAACTTACTCCCTCGGATCAATCGAGCTCGCAGTCACAGCAGGAGACATCTGGAAGATTGTCGAATTCATCGTCATCGATCGACCAGCCCCTTTCAACGCTATCTTAGGTCGACCCTGGCTCTACAACATGAAAGCAGTGCCCTCAACGTATCACCAGTGTGTAAAATTCCCGACACCAAGAGGAATAGAAACAATCCGCGGAAGCCAAAGGAATTCGAGAACCTGTTATCTCACGAGCTTCAAAGAGATCGAATCCAACCCATAAAAACAAGAGCCGACCTCGATTCTTTGCCTAAGAATATAAACGAAATAAGCACACCATTATGTGCACGATCAACTCACGACCCTATACTAGGGTACAATAATTGAACTACGATTCGACTTGATCCCTCGTCGAGGGTACGTAGGCAGCTCTCATCACGAGTCCAGTCACCCTTAAACAAACCAAGCCTTCCTCCTCAGAGCTCCCATGCGACATAACCACGAGCTCGACCGGAATCGAACTTTGCTCGAAGCCAACGAATCATTCAGATCTCAACCTTAGCAAATGTAAATTATTTGTTATCAAGTATATATTGTATCTCCTACTGCACTTATCAAAGAAAACTCTCCCTTTTTCTCCTTTCTCAAAATCTCAGCCTTTAAAGCTCATTACGGTTAACTGTACTTCGAGACCCTGATCAAGTCCACGAATGCTTTCAATCCCGCTTAAAGTTAAACCGCAATCAAATCGGTAGAATATTTTAACCACACCGATTCAAACCATCGAGACGATTCCAACTACATCGATCTATTGCCAAAAACGGCCAGACAAGAACAAAAAAAGAGACGAACTAAGAAATCATATTTCTTCTCTTATTTAAACAGAAACAATATCAAAACAAAACAAACGACTTCGAAATCAAAAGAAAAAAACAAAGCATAACGATCTTAACCCTCAACGTCGAACTCGCCATCTTCTCCCCGGTCATCCGCACGATCCAAGCCATCAGCCGTTACCTTCCCAAAGAAATCCTCTGGGATATCGTCTGAAGCTTGCGGAACATCTGACCTCCCAACCAAAAAATCAGACACCATCGTCGCATCAAGCTCAGCACCGAGACCAGTTCCCTTCACCTCCAGACGACTCAGCTGACTCGAGGCCTGCAAGTTATTGTTCATTATCTCATTAAGAAGATCGAGGTTGGACATGACCTCTCGAAGACGAATCTCACAATCCACGGCAGCCTTCTTCCTCTCCCACTTATCCTTGAGGGATACCAGCACATCCAGGTAATTAACCGCCGAGGTCTTCTTCGCCTCATAGGTCGCATGACGAAGGTCCTCGACATATTTAGCCGTGGAAGACTCGATCCTACCTTCTAAGTAGGAAACCTGTTCCAAAGCCGACTTCCTTTCGTTTTCGATCACCCGGAGTCTGGCCTCAAGAGAGGCCGCTTGGTTCCCGAGCTCCTCAGCAGCAACTGAGCAGTGTTAGCTCGCTCCAGATCTTGTGCCGTCTTCAGGTTAAATTTCAACTCTCGAACTACCTTTTTGATCTCGTGCAGTTTGTCCGATCGAGGCACATCCTTTAAACGTTTCTCCAAGGTCGCAGCAAATTCGTTATTCGCCTCCATAGCCTGGAAAAAAAGCCAAGAAGATCAGAGGGCGACCCTATCTTAACCAAGAATAGAAACCAAACCTTGGCATGAGCAACCGCCATCTTCACATAGGCTTCGCGCTCGGTCATGTTTCTCAAAGAAGGAAGCGGACACCCAGCAGGCTTGAAATGCCTAACCAGATGAGCAACGCTATCAGGATCCTCTATAATAGGGCAATCCTTAGCATGAGAGAACTTCCAATGGAACGGTTTTGCGATCACACAATCACTCGAGGAACTCGACTTATGATCAACGCCAGTCGTCTTCGCTTTCTTTTGAGGACGGTCTCGCCCGTCAGAACCATTGGGGCTGTTCGACGAAGGGCGGCTAGACATTTTCTTACCGTTAGTTTCCTTTTCCTCCTTAAAGGATGAGTCTGGAGGAGGACGAGTTTCTTCACAGAGGACTTCGGTAAGAGCTTCACTTACATCTCCGGAACGAATCCTTTCTGAACCAACTCCACTAGCACGATGTCGAGCCCTCTCGGAGTCACGGGAGTTCATTTTTCTCGACGTCATCGATCTCAAAAGCTTAGTCAATTTTTCGAAAAGTTTAAAGAGTCAGGAGGATGGAATCCGAAGTATTTATCCTAATGAGTAGAAAACAAAATCCCCGAGAATCCTACAGCAAAACATATATTTTAAACCCGACTTATTCAAAAGAAACAAAATATCTTAACAAACTAGGAAATAAAGATTCCCGAAAATCTAAAAGCAAAACGGATTCCTTATGAATCCATGATTATCCAAAAAAAAAGAGTGGGAACAACGACCCACTTTCAAAAGTCTAAATTTCGGAAAAAACAAGAAACACACAGCAAAAGAGAATGTAGGGATCAGCTCGAGCTAGACTCCTCCTCGGCATTCAAAGGCTCGCCACCATCAGAAGAATCCGCGGAGACTTGCGGGAGATCGAGGTCGGCAAGGGACCAAGCAGAGGAAGGACACGGATCTACAGCAGCCACGCAGTCCGGCTCCATCTCACTCAAGCGAGCAAGCTCTTCTTCTACGGACAAACCCTCATCCTTGATCTCAGTAAGGAGATCGATATTGGCCATAACTTCTTGAAGCCGGACCCGAGCAGCAGTTTCCTTCTCTTTGTTTGCCCATTTTTCCTCCAGGGATGACAGAATCAATTGGTACGCCTCCACGATCTCATGACGAGTAGCACGAGAAGCTCGGCGAATGGTTCGATCTCGTGTGGCCTCCATTTCGTCAACTTTAGCCTTCTGAGAAATGACCATTGCTGCAAAGGCTTCCTGTTCACAGTGAGCCTTCTGTAGATCCTCTCTCAAATGTTGGATTATCCCCGCCTGCATCTTCTTCCCATCCTCAACTGCCTCGAGTTCCTTCGAGAGCTTCTCGATCTTCTCCTCGCGAGAGATACAAGCCTGCTCCATCAAGACGACATACTCGTTAACGGCCTCCATTACCTGAAAATTGGAGCACATAAACGAATTCAAAAGACGAAACTAAAGAAAAATCCTTATTCTTGTAAAAACACGAATGCTATCTAGACCGACCAAAAGTACCTTGGCGTTCTCCCCGTAGATTTTGGAGTAGGCTTCTTTTTCATCATCCGTGAAAAAGAACGCGGGGCGAGAGCCGGAAGAACGGTCTTGCTTGCATGGATCGACGGGCGCCTGGAAGGGGCTTCCTTCACCTTTCGGGAGCTTATGTTTCTTCCCCCTTTTCTTCAAAGCGGAAAGCACCGCACTCGATGTCGCCTTCAAAGGAAGAGAACGAGCTCCCTTACAAGCCACGGAAACCTCCTGGAAGTCAGATCTGAGTGAAATCGCCGATGCCTCGGTCGCGTCAAGACTAGGGGCAGAAAAAACGAGACGACCCCTCAACCTTAGACCTCGGAGATCGAAAAGACGCAAATCGTCTCGACAAGCGCCTGTCAAGACGAGCAGAATCAGGAGGAGTTTCAAGAGTAGTACCCACGTCTTCATCAATTCTTGCGACTCCAATGTCCTCGATTGGCTCAATAATCAGAGGAGGCATCTCGACACCAGGAGGAAGTTGAAAAGCAGCTCAAATTTTGTCACAAGTAAAGGTCGACCAATCCGTAGCACCATGTCGCAAAACGATCAGGAGACCTCGTAGATAACCAGACGTCGAGGAACTCCCCGAATGGACTATCCAAAGAAAATATGTATGCATCAACAAAGAACTACAGCCAATCGAACACCTTAAAAATAGAAGGATTCACAGGAACTAACCTATATCCTCAGCCCAGCGCTTTGGAAGACGGGAGAAATCGAAAGTTCCCATGGTCGCCGAATCGACCTTGAAGATCAAAAACTTCTCTCGCCAGTCATCATCACGATATGGAGATCCCTCGATGACATGACGACCAGGACGAGGAGACACGACGAAGATTCCAAGGCTCTTGGTATTCCACTTCATCACGTAGAGATGACGAAACTCATCAAGACCGAAGGACAAATTTTCTTCCCTTGCTCTGACCAAGATCGCGAGAAGATGACGCAGCAGATTCGGACTCAACTGAGAGAAGGACAGTCCCAGAGTCACCAAGATTTCAAGCACCGGCTCTGGAATCGGGAAAGAGAGACCGCAAGACTCGAAGAAAGTCGCATACAACCCGCAATAACCATCTCGAACGTTCTCGGGAGTCTCGAAGGGATTAACCAGCTCGAGGGTGATGGAGCGATCAATCCCGCACCCTGAATACAACCTCTCTAGATGATCGATGTCAGTCGTCGGAAGGGGGAAAAAGAAGTTGGCCATGATCAAAGATAAAAGAAATCGCGAGAAAAGAAGAAAGCAAGGATATTTCTTTTATCACGAGAATCGCATAAACTAGAAACAAAGATGATTATCTCCTAGGTTATATAGGAAAATTCTCAATGGTTTGAAACGGCTATATTGCCAAAATCAAAAAACAATAAATACTTTAATCATGTTTTCAACATAGCCGTTACGGCTGGAATCCGAAAAGACGCGCGGAGTGACGGGTAGGTGGCACGTTCCCCGTTCCGATTGCTCAAGGTCGACGGGAAAGAGATGAGTCATCTCTGTTATTTTAATCAAATAAAGAGATTGGGGGACCAATGTTGGACCCAAAAACCACCACAAAATAAGCAGGCCGAATCCCATTAATATCGTGGTGTAACTTTGGCATAAGGAGGTCAACCAAGAAGATTTTACGGCCCGAATCAGATGAGAAAGCATGTTAATCAAAATCCCATCATAAAAATCAGTGAGGCTTGGTCTTAGCGACCTCAACGAAGAAGGAGAAGAAGACCGAAGATCTTGGAAGAAGTTGGATGAGATCGCGGAGTCAAGCAATTATAAAAGCAAGGTCAAGCTAAGAGAAAAGACACACGAAAAACCTTAGAGAAAGAGAACTAGCAATACATCGACCTCTTTAAGCTCGCTTTAGTTCTATATTCATTTCGATCTCCATTGTAGTTCTCGATCTCATTTTTCCTTACTTGTATTCAATCTTCATCAATCAATAAAAGTCCATTTTTGTCAACCGGAATCTGATTAAATCGTTGTGTTCTAAGGAAGTCGTTGCCTACATCCTTTTTCTCCCTAATTTATCATCTCAAACACTACAAAATTCTTAGTGTAAATTTTAGGATCTACACTTAGTGCTTCTTCCGTGATAGATCCAATCCATTCCTCTTTCTCATCGCTATTTATAGCTTCTCGATAGCTGGTAGGATCATCCATCTCGACCACAAGAGCAAAGTTGACCATGTCTTCAAACCCGTATCTCACTGGAGCTTTTGTTGCACGTTTTGGTCTTCTAGAAGCCAAACTCTCCCCTGTTACACGTTGAGCCTCTTTATGCACAACTTCCACAGACCAATCATCACTAACTTCATCTGGTTTATTACCACTAGACTCCTCCTGAGTAACTTCAGAATCCGTATTAGTCTCAATGATCACAAGCACTCGGTCTGAAATCCCCTGTTGCACCATATACTGCTCATCAAAGACCACATCTCGACTAAATATCCTCTTCTTTGCCTCAGGATCCCATAACTTGAAGCCTTTTACACCTTTCTCAAAGCCTAGAAAGATGAACTTCTTGGATTTCGAATCCAGCTTTGATCTTTCGTCTCCCGAAACTAGCATGTAAGGTGGACATCCAAATATCCTCAAGTTTGATAGATCAATATCTATCCCAGTCCGTACCTCTTCTGCGACATTTTCTCCTAAGGAACTCCTTGGCGATCTATTGATGAGATAGACTGCCATGTTTACTGCTTCCGCCCAGAACTGCTTAGACAACCCTGCATTCAATATCAAACACCTTGCTTTTTCTGCAATCGAACGGTTCATCTTTCACTGACACCGTTTTGCTGAGGTGTTTTACGCACTGTAAAGTGCCTCTGAATACTATGCTCCTCACATAACTTCTGAAACGTCCCAACAGTATATTCTGTACCATTATCCGATCTCAGGTACTTCACCTTCCTCTCCGTTTGATTTTCCACTTCAGCCTTCCAAATCTTGAAGTTTTCAAACACCTCAGATTTCTGCTTCATGAAATACACCCAAACCTTCTTAGAGAAGTCATCGATAAATAAAACGAAGTATCTTGATCCTCCCAATGACTGTTCCCGAGTTGGCCCCCCCACACATCAGAATGAACATAGTCAATAAGACCTTTTGTCGTGTGTTGCCCCATCTTAAAAGATACCTTAGACTGTTTTCCTATCACACAGAACTTGCAAAACTCCATCTTGAAATTTTTCAACCCGTCCAGAAGACCTCTTCTCAAGAGTTCTTTCATCCCATGCTCGCCAATGTGACCCATACGCAGATGCCACAAAGCTGTGCACTCCGACTCAGAAACTGCAGCTTCGGCACCACCTACAACCACGTTCCCTATCAACCGATAAACACTTCCAGCTGTCATCTGTCCCTTCATCACCATCATAGAACCATAGAAAACCTTCGACACTTCATCATCATCAGATTTGAATTTGAAGCCATTTCTATGTAGCATCCCAAGCAATATTAGATTCTTCTTCATGACTTGTATGTGCCTGACATCAGTTAGCGTTCTGATAGTCCCATCATACTTCCGAAACTTGACCTGTCCAATGCCCACAACACCGCACACTTTGTCATCTGCAAGTCGAACAGAACCCATGTTTCCAGCCTTGTACATTTCAAACCACTCCTTGTTAGGAGTCATATGGAATGAAGCGCCAGTATCCAATATCCAAGAATCCGAGTGATCCCCTGATGTAACAGCAAGCATATCCGAATCAGCTGATCCCTCTGAGTCATCATTCTTCTGAACCACATTTGCAGAATTCGATGCTTCCTTCGAATTCTGACCTTTTTCTGGACAGTCTCTTCTATAGTGGCCAGGCTTGCCACATCTATAGCAGACTACCTTCTTCCCGAACTTTAACTTTGATCTTTTCCTGCTAGTACCATCCTGCTGCTTCCCCCGCTACCTTCCTCTATCCTGACTGACATACAATCCGTCACCTCGAGAGTTGTCACTCATCCCAGTATTCTGCCTTCTCTCATTATGAGAGAGTAACGCAGCAGTAACTGTCTCTAGATTTATAGTCACTTTGTCGACTGTTAGAGCTGTAAGCAACGTCTCATATTGAGGAGGCAGAGAACACAACAAGATCATGGCTTGATCTTCGTCCTCAATCCTCACATCCACACGCACCAGATCTCCAATGATTTGATTGAAGTTATTGACGTGAGCGAGCAGATCTCCGCTCTCTGACATCTTCAAATCAAACAACCTCTATTTGAGGTATAGTTTGCTAGATAACTATTTCGACATATACATCTTCTCCAACTTATCCCACATCTCCTTACAAGTTGTGAGGTCCACCACCTGATGTGTTATATCATCCGACAAACAAAGTCGAATCGTTGAGACGGCCTGATCCTTTATCTCTTCCCAATCATCCTGACCCATCGCTTCCGGTTTTGACTCCAACAGAGCCTTCTTCATACCTTGCTGTGTAAGCAAATCCTTAACTCGCCGCATCCAGAGTCCGAAATTCCCTTTTCCATCGAATCTGGGTACATCGAACTGTAGAGAACTTCCCCTGGTCATCCTTCCAGATTTCGTAACCTGACTCTGATACCACTTGTTGTGAACAAACACGAATTAACTTTGAAGAAAGCAAAAAAGAGAGCAAAACGTATTAAGGCAAATACTCGTTTAGGGTTTCTTATTATTATGTGAATGAATCATCTTACAAACCCTTAGACCTGTATTTATAGCAGCCTCAAAACCCGATTTCCTTTTCCCTATAGGAATACATACTTATCTAGAAAAAGTAAATTTTCCTAAACCGAAAAGGTTACCGTACCGCGGGAGACCGCACGTCCCCGCACCCCCCAGATGTCAACCTTGATAGCGAGTTTATCTTCCTAGCGCCTACGACCCACGAGTACTGACCTTTTACTGGTGACAGAGATTTAAGACACACAGATCATGTTGTGATCCAATCATAGCATACATAAGATTTCTAACTGCATTAGCATAGGGTATTTTGTCCATGCAGTTAGCTTCTTCCTTAATTTCAGCTTATGTTAATCTTCTCAGTTTATGTTAAGAGTTAACTGGGGTAAAAATTTTGTTTAGCTTCTTCCATGCTAAAATTTCTCAATACTTATCTCAAGTATTTTCCTGCGAAAACTTTAGAACTCCTTTTTTCTGTCACATAAAATATACATGTCTAGAATACGAGTAGATTTTCCCAAGTCTTTCATTTTGAACCCAGATTTCAAACTTCCCTTGAGTTTCTTAATCTTTCCAATATCTGTAAAAGCCATAAGCATATCATCCACGTACAACAGTAAGAAAACCTTATCCTCCACGTTCTTTTCTTTGAAGTAAACACACGGGTTATGAATACCCCGAGTGAAACCTTGTCCTTTTATAGACTCATAAAACCGTTGATTCCACTGCCTTGAATACTGCTTTACACCGTATAGAGATTTCTTCAACAAACATACTTTACACTAGCTCGTCCCTTTTCTCAATGAAACCTTCAGGTTGATTCATATAAATCTCTTCATCTAGAGTACCATGTAGGAAAGCTGTTTTTGCGTCTAGCTGTTCAAGTTCCATGTCAAATTTAACCACCGCTGGCAACAAAAGACGAATAGAGATATGTTTAACCACTGGCGAGAAGATTTCGTTGTAATCTATCTGAGTAAACCCTTTAGCAACTAGTATAGGTTTAAACCTTGGCGGTTCCGCTTTTGGAATTCCTTTCTTGTACTTGAAGATCCATTTACAACCAACAATCTTCTTCTTTCCCGGTTTTTCAACTACTAACCATGTCTTGTTTTTAGCTAAAATTCAATCTCTTCCTTCATTGCTTCCTTCCATTCTTCCCAGGTTCTTCTATTTCTACGTCCTGAGCACACATCAATGCATATGCCACCACATAGTCACCTCCCTCTTCATACATTGAAGGTTTTTTCATTATCATCTTAGCTCTGTCACGAGCCAGGACATAATCACTTAGGCTTTCTGCAGACGATCCTTCCTGAGCTTCCTCTTCTTCTCTCTGTTCAGCCATTTCAGACTCTGAGCTGTCTGACCTCTCTGATTATGAACTCGAAGATCCACTCTCATTTTCATATAACACTCCACCTGAACCTGAATCCTCAAAAGTCTTACCAAAGCTGAATGATACCCTCTTTCCTTTCTTGGCCTTTCTAGATTCCTCAGGATATTTTTCCACAATGTCTTTAACACTTTATCCTCGTGGAAAACAACATTTCTGCTGATAGTACACTTCCCATCCTTTAGAATCCATACTCTAAAGCCTTTAACACCCTGAGGGTAACCCAAGAAATAGCTTTTAATAATTCTAGGAGTAACTTTGTCCTAAATGACATGTACAAAGGTTTCAAAACTAAACCTTCTAAGATGATCAAGTGTGACTTTCCTTCCTGACCAAGCCTCTTCTGGAATCTTAAGCCCCGAAGACGAAGTAAGAGAATGTTTAATCAAATACACTGCAGTTGAAGCTGCCTCTACCCAAAACTGTTTCCCGAAATCTGTTTCAACCTTGTTCATAATCGTTCTATTCATTCTCTAGGCCTACCTGTTTTGTTGAGGAGTGTAAGCACAAATCTTATGTCGTTTAATCCCAGAGCTCTTGCACAAATCATCAAACGCCTTGTTACAAAATTCCAAAGTATTATCAGTCCTTAGACATTTCACATGTTTCCCAGTTTGATTTTCAACAAGTTGTTTCTACTATTTGAAGCTTTCAATTACTTCATCTTTAGACCGTAAGAACTTAGTCTAAACCTTTCTCAAGTAGTCATCGATGAATGTGATGAAATATTTACTCCCTGAAAGACTCTCTTCAACACCAGGAAACCCCATATATCTGAATGTATGTACTCTAGAGCTTCCTTAGAATTTTGCTTCCCCTCTTGGAAACTTTTTTTATGTGCTTTCCCAAGAGCACATTCTTCACAAAATTAAAGTTTGTGAACCTCCTTCCATCCAGATAACCCCTTTTGACTAACTCGTTCATACACTTAAGTCCCATGTGGCTGAGCCTTGAGTGCCATCTCTTTGTTGTATCAACTTCTGGTCTAGCAACATCAACAATTCTTTTCTGAAAAATTCCATCCAAGAAGTACAAACCTTCCTTATATGTTCCTGATATCACATGCCTTACTGCCTTAGAGAATGTAATCGTGAATCCAGAACCTTCATAACCGCAACCACAGTTCTCCAATTGTTCGAAAGATATTAAATTTCTGTCCATTGTTGGCATGTAGCGCACATCAGTTAAAATCATTTCAGAACTGTCTGGATTTATATCTCAAATTTCCTATTCTTTTCACTTCACTCTAGGTATTGTTCCCCATTAGAACCTTTCCTCCATCAACTTCTTTAAAGCCATTTAAGAACCTCTTTATCCGGTGTGGAATCTAGAGCCCATCGATCATGTGTATCACGCACACTTGCAGTTAGTATCATTGGTTCCTTGTTCTGTGCAACGTGCAACATCAGCAGTTTGTTGCTTGTTTCCTTACTTTCTCTCGGGACAATCTCTTTTGAAGTGACCTTCCTTGCCAGAGACCCAACACTGTCTTGTTTTGGTTAGTGTCTGTGATCTGAAATTCCTTTTAAACTTGGAGTCTATGATCTTGCTCTTGCCTTTTCCCTGATTTCCATTTGAATGTTTATCTGTTCTTCCCATGGAAACCTCAAGACCTTCAGTTCCTGACCTTGATTTCCCAGTAAGTCCCTTTTTTCTTAGTTCGGCTTCATTAGAATAAGCAGATGTAATGACTTACTTTAGGGTCAAGGTTTCTTGCCATTCCCATACTTCAACGTATGCACCAAGGAATCATACTGAGGTGATAAACTCGAGACCACTTGGATCGCTTGATCTATCAGACACATTGATATTGAGACTTGCCAGATGGTTAACCAGTTTTAAGAATGTATCTAAGTTTTCTTCAATAGATTTTTGCTTGACATTTTGAAACTTGCAAAGCTCTGTTTTAGGTAGATTCTATTTGGCAAAGCTTAGTTTGGTAATCACCTTCTGTTGTAGATAGATATTTAGAAATATTCCAAATATCTTATCATTTATTTTATTAATTATTTTAGATTATTATCTTTATTGTTTAGGGTTTTAATGGTTTTTCTATTTTAGTTAAGATTAGGATTTTCAAGATTTAATGATTTATTAGGCATTCAAACCTAAAGTTGTATTCAGACTTTGATAATTAATAATAGAGATTTTGCTTATTCCTTGTTCTTGATTCGATTAAATTCATCAACACAAGAAGTTGGTCTCAAGACGAGAGAAACTCTTGACTGATCCAAGAACAGGTCTCTAGAACCCTAAAAGTTCTTTGATCGACCATTCACCCTATTGTCCGCTGCATCAGTTGGTATCAGAGCTGCGTCTCTTTGGTTTCTTAATCGAA
Source organism: Brassica juncea (assembly GCA_018703725.1). NCBI lineage: Eukaryota > Viridiplantae > Streptophyta > Magnoliopsida > Brassicales > Brassicaceae > Brassica > Brassica juncea. The sequence continues at coordinate 6,005,089 of CM031941.1, forward strand.
GAACGATTATGGATGTCATGGTGAGTGCGAACATCTATCATATCCAGGACGAAAGTCCATTTGTTGAGAGAGAAGAGAACTTTGAGATCTATCGAGAGATCTATGGTGATCCGATCTACGACGTCTACGAAGATGATGTCTGCATTGTCGACTTCGTCTTCAGTGAAGATTCTTTTACAAATTTCGTCTGTGCAAAATTCAGGCGGGATGAGATCCGTGCAAAGTCCATGCAGAACGAGTTCCCTGCAAAATTAGGGCGAAACCGCGAAGCTTGTCTTTACCACGAACACATTATAACCCATCGAGCTGTTAATTAGCTGAGATTTGCTGAAATAACGTCAAAGATTCAATTAACGAAGAACAAATCAAGAAAGTTCATTGCGGTTTTAAATTAAGCAGAAATCTAGTGAAGTATGTATAGTGAGATTTGTGAAATATCCTAAGGAGGTGTCGAGCTTTTTAAGCAATCAGAGGTATCGAAAACAGGATATTTTGGAGCTTTTCAACATCTTATAACCTAACCACATCAGTTCTCTAGGAGCAATTAATATAAGTTTAGTTTTTTTTTGTCAGCAATATAAGTTTAGTTTATTAACTCGAATTTGATTTTGTTGTTTGTTCAATCCAGATTCCTTTCAATTTGTTTTTTCTTTTCTCAAATCATCTCTTAAATACTTACTATGAGTTTACAATAACGGAAAAAGGCAAACATCTTAACTTTATTCTTACTCGTAATAATCAAACACAACTTTATTCCTTGCTGCAGAATAAGATAACTTTATCTCTCACACAGTAATATATACTAATACATATTTGGTATATCACAAAGAAACCTTTAAACTCTATATTATCATAATAGTATAGAACTAATCGCAAGACTTTCCATCAACTCATCATTAAGGACTCTACTCCAGCATTTGCGTCTGCGTTTAGGACGATAAGTGATACGTCGCAGATCAGAGAAGAGAGCATGAGAAAAGTTTGTGAATAAATGATAGTCAACAAAACTTTTATAATCGGCCGTTTCGTTTTGAGCAATTATGTTCTTTGCAATTCACATCATCTGAATCAATATCCGAAAACGATGAATAATCTGCGGCTTTAACCCTCCCACTATAGCTTCTGCCACAGCTGTAGCAGTGGCTTAACTGGCCTCTAGCCTTTAGAATAGCTCGCCATCCGATTGTACAAGGCTGCTTGATGCAGCACCATAGAACGCAAAGAGGACAATAGACACATAAGCAACAAATGTTTAACGCGACTTCGGACGGACCAGTTGAAGCTGCGTTTGCGTTTGTGACTACGATTTGAGACTTTGTAGGCGAAACGGTGATCTGATTCCTTGCGCGATTCTCTTCTTCTATTTCTCTTTGGAGTAGAGTTTTGCGGTCGTTCATCGTGTTCTTGAAGAAAAAACTCAAAAGATGCTCGATGGTTTTGATGAATGATTTCTTAATGACCATGATATTCATTTTTATAATTATTTGTATAATTTTTGTATACTTTCTTATAGGGGTGGGCGTTCGGGTACCCGTCGGGTTCGGATCGGGTATTTCGGTAAAGGAGTATAAAGCCTGTTCGGATATTTATTTATTTCGGGTTGGGTTCGGGTATTTTTAATTCGGGTTCGGTTATTTTGGACCGGGTTCGGATATTTAGATTTTGAAAGAAAAAATTAAAATTCTTCATTTCTCAAATTTCTTGTATTTAAAAATATAACTTTCACTAAATAACTTTTTTATTTTTTAATAGATTGAACTATTAATAAATTTGGAGATAACTTTTTAAAAATAAAAAGACACTAATTTAGTTATTGTTTTTTTTTTTAATTTTAGATGTAACTTTTGTTAATTCACGTAACAAAAAGCTTGATATGTATTTTAAGTGAATAGCAAATCATTTTGTCTATAAATATATGTATGTTATAACATCAATATAATTATTTTAAATAAAATTAAAGAAGTAAACTATAAATTTAAGGTTAAATATGCATAAGTTCGGTTATCTTCGGATATCTATTCGGGTATTACCCATTCGGGTTCGAGTATCGAATCTCTCCTAATTTAATATCTGTTCCAATATTTTGCTACTTCAATTCGGTTTCGGTTCGGATTTTTTCGGTCGGGTTCGAATACGAATTCGGGTATCGGATAAAATGCCCAACCTACTTTCTTCTGTCGTTTTACAAACTATCTAAAATTGCTGACGGCGGCTTTACGTAGACCTTTGGCTATATATTATCCCAATATCGATATATCTTTTTGAATCATTCAAAGCCACTAGAATAAAAAGACAGATCTAAATAGTATCAGTTGAATTTAGCTGTATGAAATTAAGTTATAGGAATATCTCTATAATATTATGTGAGAAGTCAGTTTCCTACGTGTCGCACACACGTTAACTCTCACAGTGATTGATTACGATGATATCTTTAATGAATTAAAATATTATATTTAAACACTATTATTGATTTTTTATTTAAATTACTTTTTAATATTTTCCAAATAACATACATTATAAAAAGGAAATATTATAAAATTTATAAATCCAATTTAAAAAACGAAAATATATGCATAAATAATATGATTTCATTAAAAAGGAAAGTTCACAAAATAGTAATATATATTCCATTTTAAAATATTTCTAAATAACATAAAATATATTAATGTAATTTCTTTAAATTTATATTTCACAGATAATCTTGATATTAGAAAAAGAAGTATTATTTATTTTAAAACATAAATTTAAACAGTACAACAATATATATTTTCACAGTAACAGAAATATTTTTAATATATTTATCTATTTTTAGATAATTACATAAAATAATTAAGTAACATAAACTGATATATGTTTTATTGACTAAAATATTTTATAATTATTATTATTGAAATGTTATTTGTATTTTCTTTTATTTATTTGACCATAATATCTTTCAATTACATCAAAAAATATATATAATTTTTTTAATTATATAATAAGATTTCTTAAATACAATCACAAATTTTTACTGCTTATTTTTAAGAGATATTAAAAAACGAAAAAAATAAATTTTAACAATAAACATCTTTTGAACAAATAAGAAAATATTTTAAAATCACAATATACACTTTAATGAGGTAGATATATTATATTTTGCATTATTAAAATTATATGTTTTCTTAATATTAAATTTACTTTTAAATTTTATGTTTTTATGTTCGTGGAACTTAATATAACCATAACCAAAAGACATAAAATTATTTATAATTTATTAAAATATTTTAGTTATTATATTGATATGTCTTCATGAGCTTCCAAAAACGTATCACTTACTTATTATTTTCTAATTTCATTATTTTTAAATCAATATTTAATTTTATATATATTATGAAATTACATGCATATTTAAACGATAAATAAAATTAATTTTACTTGACTTAATTATAATAAAAATAATTATAACTCAGCTTGAATTTGAAAGAATATATGTAACTTAAGATACTCACAACAGGAGTGACTCGATTAATCCAATATATATCTAAAATCATAGATTTAACTATAATAAGAAAATAAAATTTTAATAATAATAATAATAATAATAATTTATTTTATAAATATAAATTATAAGATGACTCAAAACACCTTAAAAATTAAAATAAAATATTAAGCAACTGTTTTAATTTAGTTATTTTGTAAAATTTATATATATGCATGATATTGCAGAATATTATCGTTATATTAACTTACGTAATTTGGAACCAAACACTTTAGTTTATTTTTTATTTCATTCTAAGCACAATATATCTTAAGTTATAAATTATCTTCCTAAAATATATTTAAATATCTAAGACAAAACCAACCTAATGCAAATAAGAAAATTAATCAAAATTTTAATATATTTTGAAAAAAAAATATAATTGAATTCAGAGAAATAAATGCAACCTCATATATCCAAATGATAACTAAACTGATTGTAAAAACAATAAAACCGACTAAATATAACATATCTAAAATTATATGTCTAATTAAAGTAATATAAATTATTAATATAAATTATGCATAAAACTATAAATTAATTTTAAATTAAAAGTAAATAGCAATAAATTATTATAATATATATTTACTTTATAAATATTTATATCCGTGCATGAGCACGGGAAAATCACCTAGTGAATAAGTAATTAAAAATTCGTTTGAAAAAAAAAATTAAAAATTCATCGTAACAGATGAATCTAACCGAATATAGCTGTTGAATAACTTACAAAATCAGTGAGCTATGTAATTGTTAAATATAATATAATAACTCAAAAACTTATCCAAAAGATAATTATATACCACTAGTAAGAGAACGCATACATGCACGGTCGGTCACTATTCGGATATATAGGTGTATTTTTGTAGCTATATAGACATTTTTGTAGCTATTTTGTAACTAAATCTTTCACTAGTTTTTTTTTTATTTGGTAAAATATTAAATTATTATACCAATTTTCGAATTTGTGACAGAAATTACATAGAAAACTTGTAGCATAATGCAGAAAATAAACTAAACAACAATTCTAGACTGAAAGAATCAAACCCGCAGAATAGCGGAGCAAAGCCGAAGATCCGTTTAGTAACGAGTCAAGCCCGGACCAGAGAAACCGAGAGAAGTCGAGGACGAGAATCGGGCACCGCGAGCTACCGGAGAGAAAGGCGCCCTCATACCTTGAAGCAACGGTTCCTACAGCTTCCGACTACTATTGCCTAAACCAAAACCGGACAAAGAAACCGAGCACGAACAAACTCGAAACACCAGACAACTATACTTCCGACGGCACGAAAGATAACCACCGAGCGACGATGCCGTCGTTCGTCAAAGAGACCCGGAGATTGCCGCCTCCAGTTCCACTCGCCGTGACCGTTACACCCATTGAACCGAAATCTCATATAGAGAGAGCAGACCAAAAGGTGGTTACCTCTCCGGATACACAACCGCAGGAGAACGAACCGCTCGCTAGACCAACTACTGCACGGCTAGAAAACAAGCTCCACACCAACAAACGAGATTGACCCAAGCGTCACATACCTTATTGAGAGAGTGAAGAAGACGAGGAGCACTCAGATCACGGCAAGAACCAAATCGGATACACCGGAAACTGCTCTGGAGAAGAACAGGAAGAACAAAGTACTCTCCTGAGACACGCGCCCTGCCACCACCACGCGCCGCCGTGACCTACGCGTATTGCCACCAGACCTCACCAGAGACGGAGAGAGCCCACACGCGTCTACCGGAGATCACCAGAAGAAGTGGAGAAACAGATCTCAGATCCGCGGAGACTGAAACCCTAACTGAACCATGCCAAGGAACTCACCACCACGCCACTAGCAGGAGGAAAACAACGACGGCCAGCTTCTCAACAAACTCCACGCCACAACACTCAAACCAAACGCACAGCAACAGTGAAATAAAACCCCAATCCAGACAGAGCTCACCTAGCCTCGAAGAAACAGAACCTTGAAGGAGCAAAACACCGTCCTATAGTGTTGCTACCTCCATGGACTGACTGTGACGCAAGGAAGCTCTGGATCTGAACCGGAAATGGGACCGCCGCCGCGTTAGGAAGCCGCAGAAAGAAACAGAGGAGGAGACGATGACGAGGACACAGAGACACAGACGGAAGATTAAGGACACGACGCAAGGCCCGGCGGTCGCCTGAGACGCGGCGGCGACCGCCGGAAGGGGAGATAGCGGCTTGAAACCCTAGACGGTAGAGAGATGTGAGAGCGTTTTAATTTTTAGAGAGAGGTCCTTCTTCTTTTTTGTTTTTTTCTGGATCTCAAACTGTGAAGGGTTAAACTTTTTATAGTGACTGGCCCCACTCAGAAGGGCACCCGCACAGAAATCCTCAAGGCGTGCCCGAGAAATCTATAGGCCTTAGGCCCAGACCATCTACGAGCACAGGATTTTTGTAAGGCACAGTACCACCCCGGCGACAGAGTGTCGAACATGCGACCTCTGGCACTCATGTGTGAGAAACATCCTTGTACTGCCATTAGGCCACCAAGGAGTTCTCATCTTTCACTAGGGTTAATTTCATAATAAACATAATTATATGGGTCATTAAGTTAAACCCATAGCATTTTCTCAATACTTTTCCTCAGTGTACAAGTACAATTTTTCTTTTTACTAAACTCATATGGGTGATTTGACCATCCTCGCGAAGAGGTCACTCCACCACTGTATATAGAGGGCTCACCACGAAAAGCCACGAAACTCAAAGCGTAGCTATATGATGGTTGTAAATTTTCGTCCGTAGCAAAACAGTTTCAAAATGTTACAGTTTTACTATGAAAGTTTACGTGGCAAAATGCTACGTTTGTGACGAATATTTCGTGGAAAATTGCACAAAATAGCGACGATAGTTTTCCTGGTAGTTTGCCACAAAATGTCACGTTTCTTTCGTTGCAAGTTACCACGAATTTGCTACGAATGTTTCATCGCATATTGCCACGAAAACAGAGACAATTGATTTCGTATGTTTGTGTTTTTTTTGCTACGATTTAAAACTGACATTTCATGGCTAGGTATTTTGACGATTTTTAAAAGAAATTAGTTAGTTTTTTTTTCTAACAAAAACCAAATATATATATTATAATTGACATTCAAAAGTTTCAAAACATTCAAAGATTCAAAACAAACATATTACATAAACTTGGTTTTGGTCAAGCAACAACCACATCTAAAACTTACAAACTGAGTTCTGCAGTGCATCACATATCTAATTCAATTTGTTATTGGTGATAAGTGTAGAAGCCGAAAAACCGAATCGATATAAACGATAATAACAAAGCGATGTTAAGGAAATAACGGATCAAAAGACGAAATGAAAAAAACGTTTCATAAACGAACATGGATGCGAGATCTTATCTCTTTCCTTAACTCTAAATATTCGCTCCGTAGTGAGACGGGACTGTACGAATACCGAGTCCCAAGATACAACCATGGGAGACGATTCACGCTTCACTCGTGAACCCCCTAACGAACTATAGACTACGAAACACTCTCGACTTACATTTAGGGATTTTTTTGCTGTTGGTTTGCGAAGTAAAAAGTGAGTAATGAATGCGAAGGAGACGAAGTATTTAACAAGGAAGAGAGTAGCAGTTTTTCGAAATACGTGCAAACGTTTTTCCGAAAATCTTTAAAAAAATCTCGGAGTGGACTGCTCAAATTTCTCCGCAAGTTTCTCTCTCTGTTAAATCGTTCTGATCTTAGGCGAATGGATAAACTTCGTGTTGTTTTAAGAGGAACTACATGTCGTTTAAACACAAACGTCATGCTGTTTTCTAGGAATTAATGGACAAAATATTGGGCTTAACTTGGTCCAAAAAGAATCTTATTGGACCGGAGGCCCTACACTAAGACCCAAGATGCAATCCCAAGCCCACGCCGAGCCGAGCCGGCCGGATGGCGGCGGTGCGCGCGCGTGGCGCGTCCTGTCTCCTCCCTTGCATCCTTTGAACAAGTGATAGAGTGAACACATATATATATTGCTCACTTCTTCCTTTCATAAGCGATGTGGGACAAAGTCCCTCTTCATCTCTTCATTTAATCAAATACAGACCACTTATTGGGCCATTTATATTCACATATTTCTCAATTAACTTTACAGCCCATTGGCTTAATTAATTTGATCCAACAATCCCCACATGAATAGAAATGACTCTAAACATATGCAGACTATATGCAGACTCGATAGACGCTAAAAAAATAAATAAAAACTTTACTGACTAGACTTATACTAATGACTAGACAGACAGACTTATCGAGAGTGTTTGCGAAAAATTCGCTGTGTTTGAGTTGGTGGCATTTTTAAGCCTTGAACCACTCATAGTTAATATCTGTCGGGTTTACTTTACCAGAAGGTGAACATGATGTCTTGAACCAACTGGTGTTTTATGTAGACCGAGACAACATGCATTACGCAGCTTCATTTTCTCGTAGAACTTAGTTCTCTATTGTGTTCATTGTGGCCCTGAACTATTCCTGGTTTTCATGAGTGAACTTAGAGAATATAGCCTTGCATTCATTCTCCTAGAAACGGCCCCATTTCACACTCATTAGGTGATTGACCATGAAAGTATTGAGTAATATCGCTTAAGAAAGCTATGGAATCATTAAAAGCTGATGCTTATCCTTTTCACACTTGTTAGCACTTTTATCATCTTAGGAGCTGGGATGAGACTACTCTGTCTCAAAGTGCAGTTACAAATTGAGAGCTTTCTTGAACACCTTTGTTTCTATCTATTTTATCTATGCAGTTTTATGTTATTATTATGATGTTCTACTCAGCCATGTCTGAATAAACACCTTCGTTGGATTTAGGATTCAAATAGGTTGAGGGATTAGCCTCAAATATGAATACTTGAGCATGTGATATTCATCTTAGAAGATTGTTCTTAATGCTTGTGTAGGAGTAGCTAACCTATACATGAATACAGAGATAACATCCTTGGATATATCTTCTCTGAGCTAAGAATTTGCTGGGAACAAGCGACAGCTGACTTGGCAAATTCTCTAGTGAACTGTATTCAACCACACGCTTAAAGCTCGCTAGTAGCGTATCGATCGATACTCCTATAGAGTCATCGATCGATATACGCGAGGCACCATCGATCGATACGTGCAATGGCAGGTCGATCGACGCCTTTCGGTGATTCTCAACATGGAATCTCATTGATTCTAGTGTAAGATAGTCGGCGACGGCAGTCGGGCTATTGCATCGTTGGGTTCTTTAATATCATGCAAGCATCTGATATAAGCATTCATACTATTATAATCCTGATAACCTGAATAGTAATCCTAGATCTAACACCTTCACCATATTAGTTAACACCCAAATCAATCACTTGAGTAATTGTCTTGCTCACCAGTTTTAAGTTTACTTGCAATTTACTGCTTTGAAATCTTTGACCTAGCTTAATTATAATAAGATCTATTGTGTTCCATCGCTCCCTGTGGATTCGATCCCTAAGTACTACAACTTGACCTCTTTTGATGAGAGTAAGGTTGCTCTAGGGTAATTTGAGCATCGTATCAAAAGGAGTACTCGATGTTTGTTCCTTGGATATCCGATGGGACAAAAAGGCTGGTTGGTGTTTGATCTTAAAACAGAAAAGACCTTTGTCTCCAGAGATGTAATATTTCATGAAGACAAGTTTCCTTACCTCACTCCTGAGCCATCAGAACCAGTCGCAGCCATTACGGCACCTCATCCTACAGTGTTTGATGAAGAACATTTGGAAGAATCGACAATGACACTCCAACAGAATCTCCTTCGGGGGGAGTCAACATTACACCTAACTCATCCTTCGATCAGCCTCAGGAAACGTCTTTGGACTACCCAAAACAACAAACCAGCAACACCTCTACTGAAGAACTTGGACGAGGAAGAAGACAAAAGACAAAGTCCGTCTTACTTAAGCCCTACCTTACGTATGCTGCACAGACCAAAGACCCTCATCATCACGCTCATCATGCTCCCACCAACATCAAATCGGAGTCTTCAAGTAAGGTTTCTTATACCTTAACAGACTTTGTATCTTTTCATCGATTGTCTCCACAGCTTCAGGCATATCTTGCCAAGGTTGCTTCTGAAACCGAACCACTTAGTTACGAAGAAGCAATGTGCGATCCTCGATGGAACAATGCTGTAACCATTGAGTTTGACGCTTTCGAGCTCAATCACACGTGGGATGTCACTGATCTTCCTCCAGGGAAGGTCGCAATTGGCTGCAAATGGGTCTTTCGAATCAAGTTTCGAGCTGATGGAACCATTGAGCGTTACAAAGCTCGTCTGTTCGTTCTCGAAAATCATCAACAAGAGGGAGTTGACTACAAGAAAAATTTGCTCCGTTTGTCAAAATTTCTATGGTTCGAATCCTTCTTAAGATCTCTGCAGCTAAAGGTTGGGAACTCTATCAGATGGACGTCCACAACGCCTTCTTACACGGTGATTTGGACGAAGAGGTGTATCTGAAGCTCCCTCCTGGCTTCCCATCGACATCACCAAACAAAGTATTGAAGCTACGCAAATCCCTATACGGCCTACGCCAAGCTCCTCGCTGCTGGTTTGCCACAGCTCTCAAGAACTTTGGTTTTAAACAGAACTACTCAGACTACTCTCTATTTACACTCCAGCGCGGATCTTCGGCTGTCTATGCTTTGGTATACATCGACGACCTTATCATTGGAGGCAACGATTCAGATCTCATCACCAAATTCAAATCCTATCTCAACCGAACTTTCCATATGAAGGATTTGGGAGTTCTTAAATACTTCCTTGGAATAGAAGCCTCTCGCAACAATGGAGGCATCTACTTATCTCAACAAAAGTATGCACTCGATATAATCAATGAGTGTGGTTTACTTGGTTGCAAACCTATTGATACGCCAAGGGAGCAGAATTATACACTGGCTAGAGACAAAGGAGAATTCCTCAGAACCTTCTAAATATCGACGCCTGATTGGAAGACTTGTATACTTAACAGTAACCAAGCCGGACCTCAGCTATGCAGTGCATACGTTAGCACAATTCTTACTATCTCCACAGCTTAAACACTGGCATGCTGCACTCCGCGTCGTTCGTTATCTCAAGAATGCACCTGGTCAGGGAATCTTCTTGAGCGCAAAGAATGATCTCACATTGTCTGCTTACTGAGATTCAGATTGGGCAGCTTGCTCATTGACAAGACGATCTCTTACCTGCTACGTTGTCTTACTTGGAAACTCACTAGTATCCTGGAAAACGAAGAAAAAACAAGTAGTATCCAGGTCGTCAGCCGAAGCAGAGTATAGGTCTATGGCTTGGACATTATGCGAAGTCAAATGGATCATGGAACTCATGCGAAGTCTTGGGATTCGTCAAAGTTCTCCGACATCATTATACTGTGATAATCAAGCTGCACTTCACATAGCTTCAAATCCGGTGTTCCATGAAAGGACGAAACATATCGAATTTGATTGTCACTTCATTCGTGATGCTATTATCGCCGGGTTGATCGTCAAAAGATACGTGAAAACTACAGAACAGCTCGCTGATATACTGACAAAACCACTTGCTCGTAATCAGTTTCACTATCTGTTGGGCAAAATGGGCGTTCGAAATCTTTACGCTCCATCTTGAGGGGGAGTATTAGGGATAAGTTTGTAATTAGTGATAAGGATTACACAATATTTTAGATAAACCTTATCTTCTGGGTATCTAGGATTCGAGTATATCTCATATATCTCCAAACGTGTATAAAAGAGGAACATTGGTTCATGAATACATAACACAGAACGTTGTTACACTCAACAAAGACCTGAAATCGAAGAGGATAACTCCTAGGCATTTGCAGTTGGCGATCACAGGAGATGAGGAGCTTGACACGCTCATCAAAGGAACCATCTCTCATACCACATCACAGGCCTCGGACAGTTTCCCTTCCCTATGAAACCCATGCTGTAAGTAATAGAATTTGGACTCCACCATTGCTCTTCAGGCTTCACTCATGCTCATCATCTCTTCTGTCTCTAACGATTTCTCTGTTCGACACATCCCATTTAACAGAGCTGCGTATGTAGAGGTGTCAAATTGGATAATCCAACTCAAACTAACCCATATCAATATGAACCCATTCCCTTATGGATTATGGATAAACCCAATCCATTTAGTTAATGGTTAGGATTAGCCCATAACTCATTTGAATTAATGAGTTAATGGTTTTAATGAGTTGACCCCCACTATTATATATGATCAATATTATAAATCAATTAAAACAAGTAAATAATAATGTAAATTTCTCATATAAAAATATCATTAACACTGTTTAAAATATTATTATGCAAATCTAGAAGTAAAACAGTTAAAAACTAATAAAATTATAAAACATAAAATTAAAACATTGTATTTTCATTAAATAGCAACATCACGTGAAAATCTCTATGAAATTATTCTTGTCTTCATCTTTAGTAATAAACTTTCTATAATAACAAAACAAATGTAGAACAATTCTGTTAGCTTAGTCATACACAAAACTCTCGTACATTTCATTTCACAAAGACTAACATAAGAATCACAAAGAATAACAATATGAAACTGTAGAGAAACAGAGAAGAGCATAACTGCACAAGCTGTAACTTTGAAAACTAAACCAGTTCAATGATATATCCAAAACAGAGAAAACTCAAAACCATTCTAATACACACAATCATTCACGCCCATTACTTCCATGTAAACATCTCACTCAAATCATTACCAAAAGTCAGCTTAGTCCCACAAAAGCAAATCAACATATAAAACCAAAACTCAATACAATAAATAAGCTCATCTTATTAAGCCACTGAAATAATGTAAGACCAAATAAGTAATATAAGTACTCGCTATCATTCTTTATCACACATAAAAACTTAAATAAAGTCTAAGTCTCGTGAGTATTAAATGATAATTCAATATTGTGAGACTCATACATACTCTGACAAAAAAAAAGCAAGGAAAAAAGGTTCATATAAACAGAGAATCATGAGTCACATGACTAATCTTTTCCTTACTAATAAATTTACAGCTTTCCACAGGACTAGTGCTAGCAAAAACCTCTTGGAGCACAGGTTATGTCACCTGAATGTGAACGTTTCCAACATACCGTCAATTTCAAAAAGGTAAGACAAACTAAGAAACCTAAACAAGGATCAAAAAGAAAACAGAACATAACAGAAAAAAAGATTAAAAACTCACACACTGCAGCAAATAGTTGGATCAAAACCAGGAGAAAGATTTCCACTTGATAAGAAATGGATAGAGTCCAGTTATGTCTTGATACCTTTGCAAAAGCAAGAGCTCTCTCTGATCTCGACTCTGCTCAGCTAAAGGCCTAAAAACAAAATAAAAACAAAATAAAAACAAAATAATTTGTAACATGAATAAAGAACATGAATCAATTAAGATGGGTTTATGTAGCACAAATTGATATAAACCCAGCATACACAGCTTGTAATCTGCCGTAATCACAACCCATAGACCCATCAAAACCAAACATATACAGATAAATAATCTACGGGAACATGAATCAGTCTCAATTCGAGAAACAAAACCCAGGGACCAATCAAAAATCATAAACATGAGCAATTTAAGAAAGCCCAGCAGAGATCAACCACTTTCAAGGAAGAAATTTAAGATCTAGAAGCGAATCTCACAACGAACTTTGAATAAGATCCGTAGCTTTTTGAAGAGTATAAAGACAATACCGATACGGAAAAGGTTGAATATTCGAACGCGTCAAGCTCAGAATACCATTAGAGAGATTTGATGTCAAGATGGAGTTGTTGTTTCTTCACAGTCTGAGATTAAAAAAGAAGCAGAGAGATTCTTCTCTGATCTCTTAAATCATCAGCCTTTGGAGTATACGGGAACTTCCGTAGAGGAGCTTCAGGAACTCTTGGATTAGATGCTCGGTGGATGATTGTTCTATGCTTGAGGCAGATGTTACAGAGGAGGAAGTTCGAAAAGTGCTCTTTGCAATGCCTTCAAATAAATCTCCAGGCCCAGACGGTTATTCTTGTGAGTTCTTCAAAACAACCTGGTCAGTAATAGCTCGTGATTTTGTTGTTGCTATCCAGTCAGTTTTTCGTTTTGGTTTCTTGCCTAAGGGAGTAAATTCTACGATCTTAGCTTTGATTCCAAAGAAAGTTGATTCTATGGAGATGAAAGACTACAGGCCAATATCTTGCTGTAATGTCTTATACAAGGTGGTTTCGAAGCTAATAGCTAACCATTTGAAGCTTCTTCTCCCGAGTTTTATCAAAGAAAATCAGTCTGCATTCGTTAAAGGGAGGCTACTTATGGAGAACGTGCTTCTTGCTTCAGAGTTGGTGAAGGAGTACCATAAAGAATCTGTTTCTGAAAGATGCGTCATGAAAATTGACATATCAAAAGCTTTTGATTCGGTCAGTGGCCATTTATGCTTGACTGTCTGAAGGCTCTAGGATTCCCTGAGAAGTTCATACATTGGATCAGGTTATGCATCACAAGTCCTTCTTTTTTTGTTCAGGTGAATGGGGATCTTGCTGGGTATTTCCAGAGCTCTAGGGGATTGAGGCAGGGATGTTCTCTCTCTCCCTATTTGTTCGTGATTTTTATGGATGTTCTATCTCGGAAACTTGATAAAGCAGTGCAAGAAAGGAAGTTCAAGTTTCACCCGAGATGTAAATCGCTTCTCCTTACTCATCCTTGCTTTGCAGATGATATTATGGTGTTTGTGTAGGGGTCTAAAGAGTCGGTTGAAGGAGCTTTATCTGTCTCCGATGTGTTTACAAGCTGGCCGGGTCTGAAAATTAGTATGGAGAAGTCCACAATATACATGGCTGGTTTTTCTGATCTGGAGGAAAAGAAGAATTTTAACAAATTTCCCAATGGATCATGGTGAACTACCTGTTAGATATCTGGGGATACCTTTAATGACCAAAGCGATGAGAAGACATGACTATCAGCCTCTTTTGTAGAAAATTCAGTACAGGATAAGCACTTGGACGTCTCGATTCTTATCATATGCAGGACGTTTGAAACTGATAAGGTCAGTACTTATGAGTTTTGTGCATTTTTGGGCTGCTGCTTTCCGATTACCTAGTGGATGTCTAAAAGAAGTAGAACAGCTGTGTTCTGCATTTCTTTGGTCCGGTCCTGATTTAAAAACGAAGGGGGCAAAGGTTGCTTGGAGAGATATATATGCTTTGAGAAAGATGAAGGAGGCTTGGGAATAAGAGTGTTAAAGGATGTCAACAGGGTGTATGGGTTGAAGCTTATTTGGAGACTACTCTCGGGAGAATCTCTTTGGGGCAAATGGATTCGAAGAAATATTTTGAAGAAGAAGTGCTTTTGGGAAGTAAAAGGCAATACTCAAGTAGGATCCTGGATGTGGAAAAAAATGCTCAAGTTAAGAGACGTAGCGAAGACTATTTATTCAAAGGAAACTGGAAATGGGAGGCACACCTCATTCTGGTATGATAAATGGTCTGCTAGGGGAATTATGCTGGATCTCTTGGGAGATAGAGGCATCATTGACTTGGGTATTAAAAGAGAAGCTACTGTAGAAGAAGCTCTTTCAGTTACTAGAAGGAGGAGAAGACATCGCTTGCAGTTGCTAAATGATATTGAAGGAGATATGTTGCGAGCTCAAGAGAAGATGGATATTCTGGTGGAAGATATAAACTTATGGAGACGGGAGTCGGGTTTTAAAAAATATTTCTCTACTCGGGAGACTTGGAGATTGATAAGAGAAAAGAAAGAGAAGCCTAGTTGGACGCGAAGTGTTTGGTTTGGTCAAGACACTCTGAAGCTTGCTTTTATTTCTTGGTTGGCAAATTTGAATAGATTGTCTACCATAGATAGAATTTCCAAGTGGATTCAAGGAGTAGACACGACTTGTGTGTTGTGTAAGAATGCAGAGGAGTCTCGAGATCATATATTCTTCGAGTGTTCTTACACTTCACAGGTGTGGGAGTTTTTAACAAAAGGGATCTTGACAGTCTCCTACTCTAATACTTGGAGTGTCATTGTCCAATTGATTTCTGATGAGAAAATGGAGAAGAAGAAACTCTTTTGTCTTCGCTATGCCAGCTTGCGTTATATACTTTGTGGCATGAAAGAAATAAGCTGAGGCATGGTGAGAAGCTAATCCCTATGGCCGCGCTGAAGAAGATGATTGACAAGGGTGTGCGCAACAAGCTTAGCATTATGAGAAGAAAGGGGATGAAGAATATGGAGGAGAGCCTAAAATTTTTGGTTTAGTACCAGAATATGATTTTTTTATCATTTTGGATGACGTTTGACTTTTGACTTTGGATATAGGCTAAGCTAAGGACACACTTGATGTATAAAGGTTTTTTTGATGAATAAAATTTAGCATTCATTCAAAAAAAAAAAGGTTGAATCCAAAAAGGCTCAGCTGAAGAAGATGAAATCGCCGGGAAAGGGCTCAGCCAAAGTAGACGAAATTGCCGGAAAAGGAGACGACAAAGCTGTTGGGTGCTTTCACCGTAAAGGAAAAGACGTAAAGAGGAACAAAGGGATTAGAGGAATGGTTTGGGTTGCATTGTCCACTAACTCATATTAGTCCAAACCATTTTAAACCAACTTATTAAATCCACTTATCCATTAAATCTATTTACCCAATAACATTCAAATTCTTGACTCATTAAAATCCATGGATTGGTTTGGTTTAGATTGATCCATTAAATTATATCCATTTTGACACCTCTATGCGCATGACACAGTATCTAGCTTTGTCCACAACAAAAGCCATTGACAACTGCAGTATAACATATTTGATGGCTTTCCATGGATCAAAATAATCGATTGCAAAAAATATGTGGTCTCAGATCGACGATGGTGAGGGAAGTTTGAATTGATTCTCTTCCAATCTCATCTACCCTATCTTATCATACGAAGATGAAATAATTGTTTTTAAAAAAATTCCATCTCTTTAGATGGTATTCTTTCATACTGAATTTTAAGGGTAAATTATATTTTTTAATAATCTAAAATAACTTTTGATGATTCCTATTTGATAAAATCCTTATTTTTCAATAAGAGGAGATTTGATACGAAATCTATAAATGGTATGTTCAATAACCTTAATTTGTAAGAGCTTTTATAAATACCTTATTCAATAAGGGAGGTTTGGCAAAAATCTAAAATTTTATGAAACCCTTAATACAATAAGTCCTCCTAAATATATTGGGATAATCCTCACCAACTATAAATTACATTTTCTAACTATGAATAAACATAAACCAAAACAGTTGAATTGGTTGGTTTGACTAAGACAAAACAGTTGAAATGGTTGGTTTAATTTTGACACGATGTTATATGCGTTGTGATAACCATTTCCCAGGATTTGGAAAACCTGATAAATTAATCTTTCTCTCTAAGTCTCTATCTTCTCTATTTTCTTTTCCGGATCCATTTTTAAAAAGCCCCTCATCATCTATGTTTCAATCTCTATTATGAATAAGATGCAAATGGCTAAACCTAGAACATAAGAGTGTAATATTGTATCAAATATAAATATGGATGCTAAAAGTTAAAACGTGTGATTGTGTTAAGTGGTTGCTAAACATCTAATATATTTAATGATATTTTGGAAGAAAATAAAGATATAGAGATTTGAAAAGTTGATTATGATAATCATATCAGAGATGTTAGACACAACTTCATACTATAAAAGTAAAATGTAAAAACATAGCAAATGGATAAATTATGGACACACATATTCAACTCAACTTTACTAGATTTTCTAGTTGTTTTCTGTTCTGATTCTTGTAAATGAATATTGAAATTTAAGTACTAAAAATCATCTATTTTTATCTCTTTCTAAACTCTTATCTAGGACTGGGCAAAATATATGTAAACTTTGATTCGGTTCGTTATCTATTTCGATTAGAACAATAAAACACGAACATTTGGGATTAGGGTTTGGTGACTATTGTTTAGGTTTTAGTATTTAGGAGCTGGGGTTTAGTATATAAATTTTTATAAATAATTCCTAAACATTTATAAATGACTTAAGAAGGTTAATTTATCTTTTTCATAATAAACTTAAGGTATTTATGAAAATGTTATCATTTAAATGTAAATTTGAAAGGTGATATAAGTTTGAAGAAAAGTTAGAATTCCCCTTAAATTTTTTTGATAGTTAAATGATTATAATTTTATGTAAATTTAATGGTTCATTATGTTAATTAACAAACTTATTTTTACTAGCTTAACGTATCTAACTAAAAAAATAAAATTCAAATTTTATTAGAATTTATATATTTAAATATTTACATGTTTAAAATAAATAAACATTAAATGCAATATAATATAAATTAATTTTTTTATAAAATGTAATCTTAACTCTATTGAAATTTTAATTAAAAATATGTAAATAGTTAAATCAAATCGAAAGAAATAGTCTACCAAAGAATATATTTATTTTTTTCCACACCGATGAAATTAAAATATAAAATAATAGTGTCTAAATTTAAACTAATTTTCTTTAAGAAAGCAAAAGAATATTATTTTTAAAATTATTATTATGTGCATGGTGAATGAATATTATATTACTAGATTATTTATATATCTATATATAGACATATTTAAAGTTAGGTGATAAGAGATATTTAAAATAAATAATCATTAAGTATAATTTAATATAATTTAAATTTAAATTTTATTTTAATAAAAAATAATGTTAATTCTACTGAAATTTAAATAAAATCAAAGTGAAATTATTAAACCAAATCAAAAGGAATAAAAATATGAAAAGATAAATTTATGATTTTTTTTCAAAACCGATAAACTTAAAATAAATTAACAATAATATCCCAATATAAACTAAATTTCTTTTGAAATAAAATTTATTTAAAATTCTTATTTATGTGTTTGGCGCAGGAAAACTCATAGCTAGTAATGATAAACAATAACTTTTGTCTATTTTTCGGAAGGAAATCCTTTAAATATAAACTTTTTAATTGGTTTCATATAATTATTAGTTTATTTAAAGTATAAGAACAATAAGAACAATTTTAATAGGATTTTATCTACATCATAATTATAATATACAACTTTCATGTGATAACTATGTAGGACCATTAACTATAGAGATTTTCTTTAAATTTGCCTCAAATTGCTAACTAAAACAAAAGGCTTCGGCAATGAGTACCTGATCTCAGGTCTTACCGATCAATCTGGTCCGATTGTCTTAATCATTTTCCTTTGGCTTCCGGGCGATGCTGTTTTGATTAAGTAGTTAGGGTTAAACAAATTTTAGTTAGGGGCCTCATTGGATCATGGATTTGGAAAGACATGTTTCATAATTTCGTTAGATGCCACACACCATTTCTTTAATTAAGATGTTTAAGTTAGTCATTGCCTAATTAAATCATTATCTTACTAAACTTTCTAAAAGATCTGCATACTGCATTATTAGGTGATTATCGTTATTTTCTCGAGTGAATTCTCTGTTATGTTATTTCCTATTTTTATACAAATAACTGAAGAAGAAAAAGGGACAATCACAGCTTTATTCCTTACGGATGGCAATTTAAAAAAAAAAGGAATTGAAGCCATACCAACTAATATAATTTATTTTATATAACAACCAAGTAATATATACATATATCTTTTTAATCCACCACAACAACATCTTCAAACTCTAAATTATCAAATAATATATGCATAATACATCGTTGGTATATCATAACGTCTTCATCTACTCGTCATTAAGAAGTCAACTCCAACGTTTAGCGTCCGCGTTTAGGACAATCAAGTCGCAGATCAGAGAAAAAGGCATGAGAGAAAGTTTGGGAGTTTATGAAAGTGTTTAAATTTTTTAAATTCAGCCATTTCGTTTTAACCGACTATGAGCTTTGTATTTCACTTCATCTGAATCAATATCCGAAAATGACGAATAATCTGCAGCCTTAATCTTCATGCTCAAGCTTCTGCCACAGCCGCTGCAGTCGCTTAAGTTGCGTCCAGCTTTTTGGATGGCTCGCCATCCGATTGCACAAGGCAGTTTGATGCAGCACCAGAGAATGCAAAGAGGACAATAGACGCATAAGCAGCAAACGTTAAACGCGACCTCTGATGGACCTGTTAGATCTGCGTTTGAGTTTGCTATCACGACTTGAGACCTTGTAGGCGAAGCGGAGATCGGTTTCCTTGCTTGACTTTCTTCTTGCATTCCTCTCTGGAGTAGACTTTTGTGGTCTCTCATCGAGTTCTTGAAGAGGAAACTCAAAGATTCTTGATGGTTTTAAATGTTAATGAGTTATTTCTTAGCGAAGACGGTTCTCGTTTTATTAATTATATATATAATTTTAATATTTGTTATTTTATTGGTTTCTTATTTGATACTTTCTTCTGTCTCTTTACAAACTATATAAAATTGCAGACGGTTTGCGTGGAAAGACTGACGAATTAGCTGACATAAAATAAAAGGTATCTTATAATATATATACATCTAAGTCATGTCGCTATTATCCCCCAATATTGATATACATTTTTGAATCATTCAAGTCCACTTGAACTGAAATTTGTAATAATATAAACATAACTAAAATCTGCAAAACCGTGGCCACAAAGAAAACTTTTAATGATTCACTAACTTTCTCGACCTTTCGTTTTTGAGAAATTACTTTTTACATCAACTTGGTAAATATGATAGAGATAAACCGTGGTTTACTCTATGATCAATCCGACGTTCATAAAACGAGGAATCGAAGTCTACCTGTTGAAGATCCCGAAGGAAGAACGATCTTCAAACGTAGCAAACTCAAGAACAATGAAAGAATCTTTATTAGATTTTAGAAGAAGTTTACAATGATTTCGAATGAATGTAAAAGAAGATCAACACTCTGTTTTATACAATTCTCTAACGACTCTAACGACCTATTTTGATCGTCAAATGAGAAGTTGACAGCTGGCTTTCTCGTAACTAACTTTCCTCAACGACTAACTTCTACTTCTCTTCTTCTCTACTCGCCAACTGACCACTTGATTACTCTGTAACAAAATACGAAACGGAATATATATGCGCAACACCTTTTATCAATGCAGGTCCGGATTCATTTGGATATATCTTAAACTAGGTTAATGCACGGAATGAGCATTGTATATATGATGTAGCACATCTTGGCGTGGATTACTAGTTACGTTTTGGTCTTTGGTTTTACTTGCCTTTTTTTTTTTACTTTTTATCATTACCAAAAAGGTTTGGAGTCATATTCCAATTCCTTTTAAGTTTTTATTCTAGATAAGTCCTTTTTCCATTTTGGTGTTGTCGTTAAACTCATATATATAGAGAACGTTTGTGTTCTTCTATAGTCGATTTTTTTTTCCATTAATAAAAAGTTTGAAACTTTATTCTCTTTAAAAAATCGCCTGGTCGTGTGTAATCTCTTTTCGAGCTTGAACACATCAAGACGTCGGAGCAAAACAATCTCGTTTGATTTTCTTTTCTCTGATTATCTAGTATCCCGCTGCAGCAATATACAAACTATTGCATTGTATAAGCACCGAATCTATTTATGTACTATTATTTATTTTGGTTTTTACATATTATGAAAATAATAAATTAATAAATATATACATTATAATTATTATGTATATATATTATATGGATACATAAATTAAGAATTACTTTTATTTATTTACAAATGTGTTTGTGTTAAATAGATTCACACAATAACTTTTATGTATTTTATATGGAATATAATTAAATGTAAATGATATTAACGTATATATATATATTACATTTTAATAAGAGTATCTCTTGAATGAGGTTTTCTATTCATATGATTTTATGGTCATTTATTTTACTTTTATAAAAAATGAATCATTGATAATAAAATTTCCAGTGTGAGATTTTTAATAGTTTTAGTAATTTATAATCGTTTTAAAAGTTTAATGCACTTTTGAAATTAAAATATTAAATTCCCAATACTTTTTAATACATATTTTGAAAATAAAATATTCATGTATTTTATATGATATATATTTAATTAAAATGATAATAAATAGATTTATATTTTTAATTTGAATATCTATTAAATGAGATTTTCTATCATAATGTTTTATGATTGTTTTGTATTTTGTTACAACAATTTTTTTTAAATCATTGATCACAAATTTTTTAATTTGGAACTTTTAACAGTTTTAGTAATTTATATCATCTAAAAAACCAAAATATAATATATTTGAAAAATTCTAAAATTTCATTATATGGTTAATGTAATTATCTAAATTGTTTAATAATATAAATGTAAACAAAAAAATAAAAGAAGATGTATAAATTTTTATGAAATCTTTATTATTCAAAACCATTAATTTTCATATATATTTTAACTGCATTTGGTAATTTCATAGCTTTTTACTAAGAAAAGACAAAAGAATATTTCCTATACATTATAATTAATTTTATGGTTAGTTTAATGAAAAATATAATATATATTTTTATGGACTAACTTAATTCTCTAATAACTCTAAGAAGCATTTTAGTGTTGACACGTGTTATATCTAAAATGTTATAATGATTCTCGAATAATATATATAAGGATCGAAACATCAAATAATTTACAACAAAAAGGACAAAAATCAAACATGTAAAATTAGTAAATACATACGATGGTGTAAACAAAAATTTCTTATTTAAAAATAATTTAAAATATAAAATCGGGAAAGAATTTTTTTAAAAGTAATAATAATACATGAGAAATTGCTAAAAATAGCACCTTTATGATACCAATTTTCAAAAATACCCTAACCAACTTTACCATTAATTTTTTAAGAGTAGAAAGACTACTATACCCTTACATACACAACATATTATCTTCTCTTCCCCTCTCCAAATCTCATCGTCGATCTCCTCTGAAAAAGCTCGACCTCTTCTCTCCGGTGACTAATTTCGACGTTATCAAAGACGTTCCGGCGACCAAATTCAAGTGATAATCGGACGAAATCAACGACTCTAATTACTCCGACGAAATCCGACGAGATCGACGATGCTCCGGTGAACACTTACAAGCTCCGGTGAACGTAATCGACAAAATCAGAGATAGATTTGTAAGTTTTTTTGAATTCCGACTTTAATTTAATCTATTTAAAGCCCTAAATCTAATAAATGTGTTTGAAGTAGCGAGATGAGATTTTATGTGGCTGGTTTGCGTTCAGATTTTGAAAATCAAAGAGGTTGGTGAGCTGTTTGAAGAAGCAAGAGGGACTCTGAACAAGAAGTGGTTTGTTCTATCAAAGAACTTCAGATTTATAAAGCTTTATAAAAGTTGCAGAGTTCGCTTCTTAACACCATCTTTTCTATCATCTTCTTTAGACGTCTCTTATACTTGAAGAGGTTAGTTGTTCATATTAGTGAGTTTGACTGCAATAATTTTGATGTTGATCCCTATTTTTCTTATAATCAGGTTATAATGATTGAAGTGTGTTCTGTATGTGGAGAATGGAAGCTAATAAATGGAATTCATTGGGATTTCACAATCGATGTTGATCGAGGATGTTCTTTTAGTATGATCCATGAAGATGTCAGCTACAATGATTTGATTGGGGTTGTTTTAGAAGATTTTGGGATCGATGACAACAAAAACAGTGTAAATCTTAGCTATGTCTCACCTTCCAAATTAAACTTTGGTACAAAAGAGCTACCTCCAGTTTTTATTAGGAATGATCGTCAAGTAACGTCATATATGAACAAACTTCAAGAGAATGCAGACATTCATCTATGTGTAACTATTAAGGTAAGCACATGAAATTCTTTTGCTAGAATATAGAGATTCACTATTACATTCATGTTTTTTCTTTTTATGTTTCAGAGAAAAGCACAAATATCGCCATTGATTATATCAAACATGATGCAGACACGGGATGAAATTTCTAGTACTCATGATTCCCCTATTGCTGGAAGTAGTAACGCATTTGAGGTACTTTTCAAAAGTCTTACCTTAACGTTCGTAATTATAAAGCCTTATATATTGTTTTAGACATTAGTATTTAATAGAGTACTACAAAGAGGTATTGCTACTAGTGAGCTAATTTTGTATTTCGAGCTAATTTTGGTTGTGATGTTTTTTTAAATAAAAAATTTTATTTTATAATGCTTTATAAAACTTAATAGATCCATGCTTACTTTTGCAGAGAGGAACACACATACACCCTGAGACTGAATGGAACAACATTCATAGAGTTGACGAAGTCTCTGGTATAGAACATACTCGTATAAGAGATACTCCTATTTCTCCTATTGGTGTTATTGGCAATAAGGTACATATAACTTTCTGTTGATGTGAATATATCAGTATCTTATAATGGGTTATAAATTATATTTTCTAACTGTTTTTCTAATTGTTTTTGTTTTAGAGAGTATTGCACTCAATGGGACCTGATGTATATGGATCTGAAAAGTCAAAATTGTCATCTTTTTCTAGTAAACGTGGTAGAGAAAGCATGAGAGAAGATTCACATTCCCATTCAGAAATCTTGTCACCAATATGTTTTGCAAATCAACGCGATGATGATAATGATTTGTTCTGCGGGAAGTTTTTCAAGGATAAAAAGGAAATGAGCACAAAGTTGAAGCTGCATGCTGTTAGTCAAGGCTTTGAGTTCTCTACACAGTATTCAGACAAACAACGTTATATTCTTAAGTGTGTGGATGAAAAATGCAGTTAGGATTTTCGTGCGAAATCAGTTAAAGAATCTGAGAGTTTTGTTGTGCGCCATTATGTATCTAAGCATACATGTGACACTTCTCTGAGACGTGTTAACCATCGGCAAGCTACTGCAAAAATGTTGGGAAGTATGGTCTCCAATAGTTATAAAGGAGGAAAGATTGGTTTGAAGCCTAAACAGATCATAGACAAAGCTAGAGATGATCATGGTGTTGTGATTTCATATTCAAAGGCTTGGAGGTGTCAAGAGCATGCCCAAGATCTGGCTAGGGGTACTCCTGATGATAGTTTTCAAGCTTTGCCCAGCTGGTTTCACATGTTTAAAGAGAAGAATCCAGGTTCAGAGACTTTTATTGAAGTTGATTCTGTGGGAAAATTCAAATATGCATTTTTGTCGTTTGGTCCAACTATCAGAGGGTTTAAGCTGATGAGGAAGGTACTTTCTATTGATGGTGCGCATCTGAAATCAAAGTATAAAGGAACTCTACTTGCTGCGACAGCACAAGATGGTAATTTTCACTTGTATCCTATAGCTTTTGCTATAGTTGATTCTGAGAATGAGGCCTCATGGAGTTGGTTTATGATGTGTATGAAAACCATCATTCTTGACGAGGAGGATCTGGTTTTTATCTCTGATCGTGCAGCCTCTATTGAAAAAGCTCTTTTACAACATTATCCGCTTGCTCACCATGGTATTTGCATCTTCCATTTTGAAAAGAATGTCCTGGACAAGTTTAAGAGTTCAACACTTATCCCATTGATTGTTGAGGCTGCTTATGCTTACACCAAGGGAGATTTCGATTATTTGTTTGATGAGATTGAGGCGTCCGACACAGAAGTAGCTGAGTATCTTCGTAATGCGGACTTCAAGAAGTGGTCGCGAGCTTATTCTCCTGCCAATCGCTACAACATCATGACATCAAACTTGGCGGAATCAATTAACTCTTTGCTGAAAGATAGTCGTGAGTATCCGATAGTTTGTCTTTTTGATACTATTAGGATGATTATGACTAGGTGGTTCACTGAACGTCGTGATGAAGGAGATCGTCATATCCACCTCTCCACATTCAAAGTAGGGGAAAAGATGAAGGAGTTATATAATCTTAAGTCTCGCTGGCTTGAGGTTTCCAAAATCAATGATTCAGAGTATGAGGTTAAGGGAGATACAAGAGATCAAGTGGTGAATTTTCAAAACAGGCATTGTTCATGCTTGGTGTTTGATGTCGAGAAGTTTCCTTGCGCTCATGCTATTGCCGCTGCAAAAGCTGGAAATAAACATGAAAATGATTATGTCGATGATTTTTTCTCCAATGAAAGGTGCGTTCTCTCAGTCATGTTTTATAAATGTTTATAAAGGTTATCGGATTTATAATGGTTTATAAACATTATTATTTAACACTTGTTTTACATTTTTTCCTTCTTGGTTGTATCTTTCATCTAATTCTCTTAAATTTCTTATTAGGTTTAAGCAAGCATATTCAGAAAGCATATATCCTGTTGGTGATAAAGCATATTGGGATATTCCCTCCTATGTAGCAAAATTTGTTTGTCGCCCTCCATCTACTCGCTTTCCTAGTGACAGAAGGAAGAAAAAAAGAATTCCAAGTTCGTGGGAGTATGGAAAATACCGGTCCAAATCCGAATCAACATCCAAATCATACAAATGCAGCAGATGTGGACAGCAAGGACACAACAAGAGTACATGTGTTGAGCCAATTGGATAACAAGAGTCTTTTTATCAAAACTTGTCTTCATTTGATTATTTTATATGATGCTATAATAATTTGAATCTCATATCTTTTGAATCTTTTATTATTACATTCATCATTTTATAGTATGCTTTACAGAATTTATAAGTGTTTCTAAAAGTTTTACGTTACTAAAAAATTGTATGGCTATGTTAATCAACTATCTTTTATAAGACCCTTATAAATTATAGAGTTGAAATTCATTTCAGAATTTATATGTTTCTAAGATACTTGATGTCATTGGCTAAGCTTACCATTGTGAATATAGATCTAATAAGTTTATTAGAAAAGTATTAAGTTTAAGGTAAGTTTAAACCAGAATGATTAAAGTACAAACCAAAAGATGTTCTTTCATAAAGCCATTAAAAAAGATAACAGTTATAATTTCAAAAGGGAACAAAAGATAGCACTAAAAACTGAACGAGCGTTCATTTCTTCAAATTCACCATGTCTTCTACTCCGGATCATCAGTTGAATCTTTCCCATTTTGTGTCTTTTGTTTTTCCGAGATGGAGGTGCCTGCAACAGCTCTCTTCATAAACAAAAAATAAAAGAAATCAATAATGATTTTTGGAAGTAGCTAATGAAACTCAAAAGAACATTTTATAAGATGTTATAAAGAGAGTTATTTTACCTTTCTTCCTGCTGGTCTTCCTAGTTTCCTCTTTTCAACTTGCTCGGGCTTCTCGGCTTCATCATCTGCTTCCACTTGTTGTTTTTTCTCCTCTTTTGTTTTGCCCTATTTCAAAAGAAAAAACGTATAAACAAAAACTTCATTGGAATGCTATTTTATAAGACGTTGTAAAGAGATTTATTTTACCTTTCTTTCTGCTGGTCTTCCTGGTTTCTTCTTTTCCCCTTTCTCCGCCTTCTTGACTTCATCGTCTGCTTCCACTTGTTGTTTTTTCTCCTCATTTTTTTTGCCCTATTTCAAAAAAAAAAAGTTATAAACAAAAACTTCCTGATTCATTGGAAAACATTTTATAAGTCGTTATAAAGCGAGTTATTGTACCTTTCTTCCTGGTTTATTCTTTTCACCTTTCTTGGGCTTCTCTGCTTCATCATTTGCTTCTCCTTGTTGTTCTTTCCCCTCATGTGTTTTGTTCTATTTCAGAAAAAAAAAGACATAAACAAAAATGATTTTTGGAAGTAGTCTATGAAATTCGGAAGAACATTTTATAAGACATTGTAAAGAGATTTATTTACCTTTCTTCCTGCTGGTCTTCCTCGTTTCTTCTGTTCAACTTGCACCGGCTTATCGGCTTCATCATCAACTTGTTCTTCTTCTTCTTGTTCCTATTTCCAAGAAAAAACAACATCATTATCAAATTCGAATTTATTATGTGTATTGGTTAGTTAATCGACTTTGTTGTTGTCTTATTGTTCACACCTTGAGGTTGAGATCTTCCAATACACCTCCTATTACATCATCAGCAGAAACATCCCTAGGTTGTATTTTTTGTTTTTTGGATTTGGAGGTTCTAGCACCGGCTCCCTTTATAAGCAAACCAATTAAGAAAAACATGAATTCTATTTTTTGGAAGCACTCTACTGAATTCAAAAGAGCATTTTATAAGACATTATAAATAGAGCTATTTACCTTATTTCCTCTTCCTCGTTTGTTCTTTCTAACTTGATTCGGCTCATCTGCTTTACCGTCCTCATCAACTACTGTATCATCGTTGACAGGTTCCTCATCGGTGTTCCTCTATTTAACAAAAGGCAATAACAGATTAACAAAAAGCAGTAACCCAAAACACATTCATTATGAACCACCTTGTAAATACATCTTTTAAAAGTTGTTACCTTTTTCTCTCTTCTTGGTTTCTTCTTCTTAACTTCCTTGCAAATGTTGGTTGTATCTTCATTTACATTTTCAACCTCTTTCATCCGATCCTATTTAAAAAAAAAATAGATTTTTTAGGAGTGTATAGATAATTTTATAAACCTTTGTAAACAGATTTTAAATATTTCGTACCTTCTTTCTTTTTCCTTGCTTCTTCTCTAGTACTTGCTCGGGCTCTTTGGATGCATCTTCATTTTCTTCTTCATCCTTCTGTTTTGATAAGAAAAGTTACAATAAGAGATTTACTTAACAGTTGAAAAGATTTTTCAACTCATAAAAGTTTATTAATAAGCTTACTTCATTGTCTTTGGAGGTTTCACTTCTTTCACCACTGATAGCAACTTCTTCACCATTTCGTTCTGCTTCCTCTATTTGACCCTATTATAAAGGTTCATACACATCAATTATCTTTATCAAATCATAAAACAATGACAGATTTTCAAAGACTTATATTTTTTAAACTGATAGTGTAATTTTAGAATGCTTTATAAATTAGCTTACTTCTTTGTCTTTTAAAGTTTCTCGTTCTTTTTCACCGTCCTCTGCATCATTATCCACTAGTTGTTCTTCTTCATCTTGAGTCTTTTTCTATTTCATTAAAAAAAAGATTTTATAAATGGTTATAACTTTAAAATAACTTAGAAATTTCGAGTTTAATAAAGCATTATAAAGCGTCAAAAATACAACCTTAGAAACTTGTTGCCTTCTGGAATCAATGTAAAACTGCAAATTTACATCATCCTCCACTTCCCTTTCCAGATTCTTATCATTTTCCTGAAAAATTATATGTGAATACAAATACACAGTATTTACAATATCAAGATTTTAAAAATAACAAACCTTGGTTTTTGTGGCAGCTTGAGGAGTCGCATGAAACTCATCAGTTTCCTGTTACAAGTTAGAAGCATATGAATCTTTCTCTTCATTTAAAACACGATACAAATATAGAAAATATTTTTACCTTCTCGGTTTCTCGACGAATGCCCAAAAGATCTTCAAGCTGCTCCACTCTTTCTTTATAAATCTCTAGCTGCTTGGTGAGGAATTCAATCTTCTCTTTATCAGTTGCATCAGTCCCTGGACCATAATTGTTCTCCTCTATCTCAGCTTCCGCAACAGCAATGTTGACACTTCCACTACGCCAATCTTGTCTCTTCAAACGATATCCTCTCTTGACAAGATCAACAACTTTTCCAAACTCAGTGTCGACATCTTCAACCAAGTTGCTATGCAATTCCGGATCTCCAAGGATGCATTTGACAACAACCTGATAAGTATTACCATGATTAGATGATTGATAAAAAAGAAAAATGCAGAGACTAAACAAATTTAATAAGAGTTTATAAAATGATACCTTTTTGTTGCTAGCAATTTTAGTCACCTCATCCATAGTAGGCGATTTGGTTCTTATCCAATGCAAGCACAATGGAAACTGAGTTTCTTCATCTTCATCACCAAAAAATGAGCCAAGTTGATCCACAGAAGACAAAGCCCAAAGCTGAATGGCATATATAAACCCAGAAATTCCATATTGCTCCTTCACCAAATCTGTAGTAGTAATCTTCTCCACTGCAGCACGTAGAGCATCATAGGTTTCATTCCCCCAGGGATACTTGCAGAACTCATTAAAGTTTCTAGCTCTCAGCAGTCTCTCAACGGGTATTTTATTCACTGGATTGTTGGCTATCAATATCGATTCCACAAGGATAGTAGCCCCCAATCTCAGCTTCTGGTTAGCAGTCAATTCCTCTCTATTTTTCACAAATAGTTCAACCAAGGTCTTCACAGTATGATTCTTCATCATCCATGGATCATTCTTCTTCTTTTTTGTTGCTGAAGCTTCTTCTTCTTTTTCTTCTTCGCCAACAAGGCAAGGCAGACCTGTTGCCAAATGGAATTCTCGTAGAGAAAACCGCATCAACTGTTCTCCAAAAGAAAACCATAAATCCTTCTTGCCTACTTTAATTCTTCTTAGAAGCAACTCATGAATCAGGTTTCTTGAAAACACCATAGCCTTATCCCTCATCCCTATCTGAATTATAGGGCCTAAGAACGAATCTTCAATCTTCTTGAAATCACTGCCCAAAGCCTCTTTAACAATAGCAACATACTTAAGGGTGCAATGCTTATTGACTCGATCCAAAACTCCTTTCTCTGAACCAGGTTCAAACACTCTTTTTGGCAAGACAATTTTATCAGCAGAAGTACTCATCCTTTCACCTGAAACATTTCAAAATTTTGCAAGGTCAGTGATATGTTTTATAATGGCTTATAAAGTAAATTTTATAAGAAATTGTAAATCATAATGGAACCAAATCAATATCGAAAGAACAAGAGATGACATATATCACAAATAACAAAAAGATATATTCGATTGTAAATTGTGATATACTAAAACTCAAATGCCCAAAGTTATTAAATAATTTATTGAAATTTGTTTATATAAAATGAGAAGAAGAATCACATATCCGTCGGTAAGTAAAATCGATGGCAACAAATTTATAAACACTTCTAAATAATAGGAATAGAATCACATTAATATCCCGAACGACCTAATCTAAACGAATGTAAGTTTAGACATACTAAAACTCAAAACCCCAAAGTTTTAACTAAACTAGTCAATTTTTAATGAGAAGAATAATCGCATTACCGACGTTAAGCAAAATCGATGGTAAGAAAATTTGACGGATTGAATGGGCTAGGGGAGCAAAACTGATGAACAGATCTACTAGGGTTTGAAACTGATAAAGATGCCGAGATCGGCGAAAGGTGGAACGTCCGAGATGATGAAAAGTGAGGAAAAAAACCTTAAGTGTTGATTTATACTTTTTTCTTTAGGACCCAATTTGCAAGGCCCATTTTTATAAGCCCATCGCAAGTAACACTTTAAAAATTGCTATTATACTTATAAAAATTTGTGCTAGTTAATTTTATATAAACCTTTATAATGAATTTTGGTTTATAATGACTTATTAAGTTTTATAATGACTTATTAAGTTTTATAATGGCTTATTGATATTTAAAAGCTTGGGCTAGTTAATTTTATATAAACATTTATAATCAATTTTGGTTTATAATGGCTTATTAAATTTTATAATGGCTTATTGATATTTAAAAGCTTGGGCTAGTTAATTTTATATAAACCTTTTATAAGCAATTTTGGTTTATAATGGCTTATTAAGTTTTATAATGGCTTATTGATATTTAAAAGCTTGGGCTAGTTAATTTTATATAAACCTTTATAAGCAATTATACATATATAAACCTTTGTATATTATTTTGATATGATTTTGTAGGTCTTTATAATAAATACTTTATAATCACTAATCCTTAGTTAGAGAAAGTATTATTACCTATCGGGGGCTCAGCATCAATTGTTGAACCATTATCCATTTCATGATTCTTGTTGAAGGTATCTCGAGGCGTCCTGATTTCTGTTGGAGCATCACTCATCATATCAATCTCAGAGGATTCTAAAACAGGAGTGGTGCTACTGTGGCACACGTTAGAAGTTTTGTCTGGGTTAGGAACATTCGCATTGTCTTCGTTTTCAAATCCTTTCTGAAAAATATTGAAGGGAATGTACCAATTAGTGGTTCTTATTTCCAAAAGAAGAAAAAAAAATTGAACAAAATATAAGTACGAGAAAGTACCATATGTGCTTCAATCCAAACATTGTTTTGCCACTCCATGAATCGCCTAATATCAGAGTTTTTAAAAACCGCCTGTTCTTTTGTGTCCTCAAAACACACTTTGTAGTGGTTGTCTATGTGAATTTCTTTCACTACACCTTTGCGCCAACCATATCCAACAAACACTTCAACAATGTTTTGCAACTCGTACTCTTCACAGAGATTAAGAGGACGAGATGGCCTGATTTTGCAAATGTCAACTGCTGTACATTTCTCATCCTCACCATCACTCAAATGCTGTGAGCTTGGACCCAAATATCTCTTAACCAAAAATTGTCTTTTATCACCCCCTCGAATCTCTTTAACTACTAATGATTGGACCCAAACATTTTCCTTTTTACCAATCGTACGAGTCACTTCCACCAATTTCCCTGTGCTAAACATGTCTTTACTTACTTCCTTCAATTCAAGAAACAGTCAAATATTAGCTAATGCCCTCAACAATTCAAAATCTTAAAACTTTGAATATAAGAAGAAAATAATACCTTGTCTTTTTTCTTCTGCCATGTAAAGCCGGTCCAATGATTATGAGGTCTCAGTTGGGTTTTGTCGAATTTTAATATGTCTGGTGGATGATCAAAGTACACCAAAAAACTTCCATCTGTCTCTTTACCTACGATAACACCATTCCACCGTCCATCATTGAGATAAGCATCCACCACCAACCCTTCCTTGAATTTGACACCTTCATTCAGACACTCTGGCGGGACGGGTCTAATAAAACATCTTTCAACATATTCCCTGCAACGCTTTACACCGTCTTCATGGAGCAAAGTTTTGTAACAGACCCGAAGCTTTTCCCCTTTCACTTTCTCTGGATCTTGCTCGAGGATAGCTCTAAACCAAGAACCTTGGAACCCATCTTCTCCAGGAGAGGCTTCTACTTCACAACCTTTGGAAATGGGCAAAGGTCTTTCTTTTTTCTTCAAATTTTCCATTCTTGGCTACTCCTTCAAATTTTCTTCTGCTAAAACCTTGGAGACAAAACCATATATAAAGGAAAATTTAGTCATACCGTGGGTGTCATAATCATAAACAACAAGCTTCGCTCAAATTGAAACAGTCAAGAGAGAAAATTAAATCTCAAATTAACAACAAGTATCAATCAATTTCAATTACCTTCAAGAACTTGAGCTTTATGCTCCCGTAGACGATGAGCGAGCTTCCTGTTTTCATCGGGAAGCGATATTGACTCAGATCAACCACCACATGAACTCATAAAAAAAAAGATAAACGAGATAAACGAATCGGAGATAGAGAGGATACACACAAGCGCAAGAGGAAGATAAAAGAAAAAAAAAACAATTTAACAAGATGAAAGATTGAGGTTTCCAAAATCAAAAATCAAGAAATTGATTCCGGCCAATTTAACAAGATGAATCCAACAAATTGAAACAAATTGAGATTTTGGGTATATCAATTAAGTTCAAAAGAACAAAATTAAGCTCGAATTAGAGTGATTAATCGATTTATTTAATCTCAATCAACTCATTTACCTTTGCACAGTGTCTTACGATTTGAAAGGAGGAGGAACAAAACGATGGCGGCGCGGAGAAGAAGAAGACCCGGGGGATTGGTGATTGAAAATTCAATCGTGAATTTGTTGATTCTTCTTCTTTGAATTTATCGACTTAGAGAAGAATGAAAAACACATAGAAGAAAGTGACTGAATCTAAAATGGAGAGTCTGACACGCGTTCTTCTTTTGTCGAGAGAATATAATGAAAATCTAGCTAATTTTACGGTTTTGCCATTTCATTGTTAAATGATAAAAAAAACATTCATTTGATTCGAACCCGGGCTTAGACGAAAGTGTAGGTTTCAGTTACAACAATTCACCACTAGACCACATTATATTATTGTTTTCAATTGTTTATCATTATTATAAATCCTAAACTTTTAGTACTGATTTTATAAGGGTTTATAAGACATATTTAATAAGGTGTTATAAAGATCATAAAATACAAAGTTGTATAATGGGTTATAAGTGATTTTTCCAATCATCTGAAATTTGTTATCATTTTTTTTTAAAACGTTAACTCTTATTACTGATTTTTATAATGTGTTATAAAGGTAATAATAAAATACAATACAAAGTTTTACAATGTATTATTGTTTTTTCCATAATTCAAATGCATTATTATTTTATAAATCATATCCAATGAGAGTTTTATAATGGGTTATAATTGTTAATCATTTTTATAAATCCAAAACTCTTATTACTGATTTTATAAGTGTTTATATTTTTAATTTTTTGTAATAAAGATGATAAAATACAAAGTTTTATAATGGGTTATAAGTGATTTTGGATAGCTTTATAAGCCCTTATAATGCAAAAGATGTTTCTAATCAAAGGCATCAACAAAAGATAACATTTTGAAAATGGAAACACTGATTTTACATAAGAAACAGTGGAGACTGAAAGGGCATCATTTCTTCCAATACTCTTTATATCACAACATCAGCTAGAACCGCAGATTGTTTTAGTTTTCTTTGTTTTGGACGTGCTGGCTTCAGCTTCCTTTATAAGCAAAACAATAAAATAAATCAGGAATGTGATATATGAAATACAAACAACGTTATATAAACAATTATAAACAGAGTTATTTACCTTATCTTCTCTTGCTCGTTTCTTCTTTTTAACTAGCACAGACTCTTTAGATGCATTTTCATTTAATTCTCCAACCTTCGATTTTGATAACACAATAAAAAAAGTTAGTTAAACTATATTAAAATATTTGAAAGCTTATCAGTTTATAAAGGATTATAAATCAGCTTACTTCATTGATTTTGTATGTTTCACTTTATGAATCAATTTATAAAGATTTATAACTTATCAGTTTCGAATTTAATAAAGCCTTATAAGACATTAAAACATTGAACAACCTTAGTGTTTTGCTGCTTTCGGGAATCTATGAAAGACTGGAAAGTTTCTTCTTCACCCAATTCCCTCTCGGCATTCTGTCCATTTTCCTGAAAAAATATATGTGAATACAAATATACAGTATTTAGAATATGAAAAAAATAGTTTACCTTCTCGTTTTCTCGACGAATGTTCAGAAGACCTTCAAGATAACCCACTCTTTCTTTATAAATCTCTGCCTGCTTAGTGAGGAATTCAATCTTTTCTTTATCAGTTGCATCAATCCAAGGATCATAATTGTTTTTCTCCACTTCAGCTTCAGCGACAGCAATGTTGACACTTCTATTAAGCCAATCTTGTCTCTTCAGACGGTATCCTCTTCTGACAAGATCAAGAACTTTTCCAAATTGAATGTCAACGTCTTCAACCAAGTCGAAGTGTATTTCAGGATCTCCAAGTATACATTTGACATCAACCTAATATTTATTAACTGATTAAACAATCGATAAAAATACAAAGAATGCAAAGATTAAAACAAATTTATAAAACATTTGTAAAATGTTACCTTCTCACTGTTGTCGAATCTGGCCACCTCTTCCATAGTAAGGGGTTTGGTTTTTATCCAATGCAAGCACAAGGGAAACTTAATCTCATTTTCCCTAATTCCAAAGATTGTGCCTATTTGATCCACAGATGATAAAGCCCATAGCTGAACTGCATATATAAATCCACAAATCCCATATTGATCTCTCTTCAACACTTCAGAGGTAATACCCTTCACTTCATCACGTAAACAATTAAAGGCCAAATTTCCCCAGGGATACTTGCAATGCTCTTCGAAATCTCTTGCTCTCAGCAGATTCTCAACTGGTATACGTGTCACTGGATTGATTGCCATTAATATACCTTCCACAAGGATTGAAGCCCCCAATCTCAATCTCTGATCAGCAGTAAACTTTGTACTGTTGTTCTCAAGTAGTTTAAGCAAGCTCTTTACAGTTTGTTCCTTATTCATCCATGGATCTTTCTTCTTCTTTTTCCTTCCGGAAGTCTGCACTTTCTCTTCATCTTTGTGAACAACACAAGGCAGACCAGTTGCCAAGTGGAATTCTCTTAGAGAAAACCTCATTGCTTGTTCTCCGAAAGAAAACCACAGAGCCTTGTCGCCTATATCAATTCTCCTTAAAAGTAAGTGATGAATCAAATTCCTTGAAAACACCATATGCTCCTGCCTCCTTCCCATCTCAATTATAGGACCCAAGAATGAATCTTCAAGCTTTCTGAATTCATGGCCCAAAACCTTTTCAACTTTACCAACCAACTTCAGGTTACTACGCTTGTTAATTCTAGCCAAAAAGCGTTCCTCTGTACCAGGTTCGATCACTCTTTTTGGCAAAGCAATCTTATCATCAGAATTACTCATCGTTTCACCTGAACAATTTCAGTATGGTAATGTGAAAGAGATGTTTTATAATGACTTATAAAACAATCTTATCATCAGAATTACCTATTGGTATCTCTTGAGTTTCAATGATTGGGGAGCAAGCATCATCTGATTCATGAGGTAATGGTAACTCGTATGCCTACACACCATTAGTAAAAACATATATTTCAATAACAAAGAAAATAAGCCAATTCCAAACACAAATGGAGTGATAGTTTAAAACGTACAACTACTGCTTCATTGATTGGGGTTTCATTATCAGTAGCTTCTAAAATAGGAGTGTTACTGTAGCTTTCCTCAGGGGTTATGATTTCGGTTGCATAACCGTTCATAATATCATCTTCATTGGACTCTAAAACAAGAGTGCTACTGCTTCTCTCTTGAGTTGCAATGGTTGGAGTGGGAGCATCATTAATCAAATCATCCTCAGTGCCGTCTAAAACATGAGTGTTAGGGAAAATGGCAGAATAAGATGATAAATATATATATATATATATAAATTATTTTATAAAGTAATTATAAGAGTTTATAAATCGTAAATAATTATTACCAATTGGTATCTCTTGAGGGTTAATGATTGGGGAGGTAGCATCATCATTCATCGTATCAGCTGATTCATGAGATATTGGATTCTCAGTGGCTTCTAAAACAGTAGTTTTACTGTAGCTTTCCTCAGGGGTTAAGATTTCATCTTCATTGGACTCTAAAACAAGAGTGCTACTGCTGCTCTCATGAGTGGCAGTGGGACCATCATTCATCAAATCAGCCTCAGTGCCGTCTAAAACATGAGTGTTAGGGAAAATGGCACAATAAGATGATAAATATATATATATATATATATAAATTATTTTATAAAGTAATTATAAGAGTTTATAAATCGTAAATCATTATTACCTATTGGTATCTCTTGAGGGTTAATGATTGGGGAGGTAGCATCATCATTCATCGTATCACCTGATTCATGAGAAATTGGATTCTCAGTGGCTTCTAAAACAGTAGTTTTACTGTAGTTTTCCTCAGGGGTTAAGATTTCATCTTCATTGGACTCTAAAACAAGAGTGCTACTGCTGCTCTCATGAGTGGCAGTGGGACCATCATTCATCAAATCAGCCTCAGTGCCGTCTAAAACATGAGTGTTAGGGAAAATGACACAATAAGATGATAAATATATTTATATATATAAATTATTTTATAAAGTAATTATAAGAGTTTATAAATCGTAAATCATTATTACCTATTGGTATCTCTTGAGGGTTAATGATTGGGGAGGTAGCATCATCATTCATCGTATCACCTGATTCATGAGATATTGGATTCTCAGTGGCTTCTAGTAGTTTTACTGTAGCTTTCCTCAGGGGTTAAGATTTCATCTTCATTGGACTCTAAAACAAGAGTGCTACTGCTGCTCTCATGAGTGGCAGTGGGACCATCATTCATCAAATCATTGGATTTGCTTGTAACCTTTGAATGAGTTTCTTCTATAGATTCTCTCTGAAAAATGGTGAAGGAAGTTTATTAATCAGTTGTTATTCACAATAAACCAAAACTGAATAAAGTTTATGTGTTAGAAAATACCTCTCGTGTGTGAATCCAACCACCATCTTGCCAATCCATTGACGGCCTAAGTGCAGAGCTTTTATAAACAGCCCCCTCTTTTAAGGTCTTGAACTGCACTAAGTACTTGTTACCACAGAGAATTTCCCTCACTTCTCCTTTAAGCCAACCACAGCTAACAAACACTTCAACAATGTCTCCCAATATATACTTTGCAAAAAAATATTGAGGAGGACATGGCCTGATTTTGCAAATATCAACTGTTTTCAATATTGCTTCCTCTTCATCATCATCACTCAAACGAAGAAACTGGGACATTCTTTTGATTATAAATTTTCTTTCACCATCTACTTCAATCTGTTTAATTAACAATGCTGGGACCCATATGTCTTCCATTTTAAGGATCCTACGAGTCATTTCTACTATTTTCCCTGGGCTATAAATGTCTTCACTCAATTGCTTCATTTCCAAAGACAAAGATATATAAGCTAAAGTGATCATGAAACCAAAATTATAAAAGTTTATAAACAATAAGAAAACAATACCTTTTTTCGCTAATTACCCATTTAGAGCCGGTCCAATCAGCATTAGGTCTCAATTGGTATTTGTCGAATTTTGCTATGTCTGGAATAAAATCAAGGTAAACCAAAAACTTATCATTTTGCACTTCCTTTACAATAACAGACTTCCACCATCCACCATGAGCATAAGCATCCACAACTGATCCTCTCTCAAATACGAAACCTTTATTCAGATACTCTGGTTGAACCGGACGGATAAAGCATTGTTCAAAAGTTTCTGTGTAAGGACTTAAACTGTCTTTGTCCACCAAAGTTGTAAAACACACCCGAAGTTTTTTCCCTTTCACTTTCGCAGGATTTTCCTGGAGGATTGCCTTATTCCAAGAAACTTTGAACATTTCTTTTTCACAAGTGACTTCTACTTCGGAACCTTTCTTCAATTTTTTCATCTTTGAAATGAAATATGAAAGACTTCTCTTCTTTTCCTAAAAAAAACTTTCAAACAGAGAGTAAATAAAATGAAAGAAAGAAATAAAATGAAAGAAAGAAACAGAGGATGAAGTTGAATAACCTTCCCACAAAAGCGATTTTGAAGTGATACTAGATTGCACTCCCAATCGAGGGCACATAGATGTTTGAAATGTCGAACAAAATTGGAGATGCCGAAAGAGATAGAAAAGGATGAATAGATTTTAGAAAAAAATAATAATTTCTTTACACAAACAAGAGAAACAAGACACATGTCTTTATGAAATACTTTTTTGACACATATAAAAGAAACAATACACATGTCTCTCTATTATATATAAAGTCTAACATGCGGTTTTATAAGTTATTGAAAGCGGTAATTCATTTCTAATTTACATTTACTCTAATTTCTTCTTTAAAATATTTAATAACGAGATTATTTATAATGCATTCTAAAATCTTATTATAATATATATATAAGGGGTTATAATTTATTTACACTAATTATAATACATTATCTCTTATAAACCTTTATATATTATAATATTAATGAATAATACATCATCTCTGTCTTTCCTTATAATAAATTATTTATATCACTTGTTTAATTATTTTTTTTATATTACGGTTTTGCCATTCCTTTGTTAAATGATTAAAAAAAAAAAACAAATTAATCCTATCAACTGGGCTTCGAACCCGGGCCTAGACGTATCTGATTGCTTCGATTCACCACTAGACCACAATCACATTCTTGTTCCTTGAACCAGTCATCTCTTATTATTCTTTACATATCGTATTGTTCTTTACTTAATTTATAATGACTTATTAACAATAGTTTATATAGTAAATTCTTATTATTTATTTTATAAGGGCTTATAAACCATTTCTATTAAGGTGTTATTAAGATACCAAAATACAAAGTTCTACGAAAAAGTAATACTAATCGTATTGATAGGGACTCGAACCCGAGCTTAGACGAATCTAAAGGCTCCAGTTCACCACTAGGCCACAATCACGAACTTGTTCCTTGTAACGAGTCATCTCCTATTGTTCTTTACATCTCTTATAAAGTTTTATAATGGCTTATAAATATAAAGTTCTACGAAAAAGTAATACTAATCGTATTGAAAGGGACTTGAACCCGGGCTTAGACGAATCTGAAGGCTTCAGTTCACCACTAGGCCACAATCACGAACTTGTTTCTTCAAACGAGTCATCTCCTATTGTTCTTATAATGGCTTATAAAATTCTTATTACTTAACTTATAATGACTTATAGACAATAGTTTATAAACTCTTATTACTGATTTTATAAGTGCTTATAATCCATTTCTATTAAGGTGTTATTAAGATACCAAAATACAAAGTTTTATGACAAAATAACCTTAATTCGTATGAATTGGGCTTCGAACCCGGGCCTAGCCGTATCTCGATGCTGCATGTTACCACTAGACCACAATCACAAACTTGTTCATTGAAACGAGTCATCTCCTATTGTTCTTTAAATCTCTTATAATCTTTTATAAAGTTCTACGAAAAAGTAATTGTAATCGTATTGATAGGGACTCGAACCCGGGCTTAGACGAATCTGAAGGCTTCAGTTCACCACTAGGCCACAATCACGAACTTGTTTCTTGAAACGAGTCATCTCCTATTGTTCTTATAATTGCTTATAAAATTCTTATTACTTAACTTATAATGGTTTATAGACAATAGTTTATAAAGTAAACTCTTATTACTGATTTTATAAGTGCTTATAAGCCATTTCTATTAAGGTGTTATTAAGATACCAAAATTCTAAGTTTTATGAAAAAATAACTTTAATACGTATGAATTGGGCTTCGAACCCGGGCCTATACGTATCTCGATGCTGCATTTAACCACTAGACCACAATCACAAACTTGTTCCTTGAAACGAGTCATCTCTTATTGTTCTTTACATATCTTATAAAGTATTATAATGGCTTATAAATATAAAGTTCTACAAAAAATAATTCTAATCGTATTGATAGGGACTCGAACCCGGGCTTAGACGAATCTGAAGGCTTTAGTTCACCACTAGGCCACAATCACGAACTTGTTCCTTGAAACGAGTCATCTCGTATTAACAATTTGCACTTGGTTTGAAAAATCAGTTATATGATTTATAAAGGGCTATAAACATAGAAAAGCATGTAGTATAATGGGTTATAAATACATGGTGTTTAATGGGTTATAAATACAGTTTTTTAACTGATTTTTTCATAATTCTAATGCATTTTTTTATATAAATCTTATCTTGTTAAAGTTTTATAAAATCACTTTGCAAATTTTGATTCCCATTTGAATCTTGTTTTGAACGTTGATTAGTGTGATCACGCGCATATGAGTGATGGGACGGTTATACTTCTCTTCAACCGTTTGCTTTTTTGGTTATCGAGTTCATCTTCATCCCCTTGACAATTTTGCATTGCTCATCCTCTTTATAGGCCTTTATAAATATTATAAGTAGTTTTCAAATCATGTGCAAATTGTCAATCATTTTTGAAATTATAATAAAGTGTTATAAATACATGGTGTATAATGGGTTATAAATACAGTTTATAACTGATTTTTCATAATTCTAATGCAATTTTTATATAAATCTTATCTTGTTTAAGATTTATAAAATCACTTTTGCAAATTTTGATTTACCATTTGAATCTTGTTTTTGAACGTGGATTAGTGTGATCACGCGCATATGAGTGATGGGACGGTTATACTTCTCTTCAACCGTTTGCTTTTTCGGTTATCGAGTTCTTCATCATCCCCTTGACCATTTTGATTTTTTTTATGGTTATAGGCCTTTATGAATATTGTAAGTGGTTTTCAAATCATGTGCAAATTGTCAGTCATTTTTGAAAGTATAATAGTGGATAGTGGGTTATAAATACATTGTTTATAAAGTTTTTTAACTGATTTTTCATAATTCTAATGCATTTTTTTATATAAATCTTATCTTGTTAAAGTTTGGTTTTTATATAAATCACTTTGCAAATTTTGATTTCCCATTTGAATCTTGTTTTTGAACGTGGATTAGTGTGATCACGCGCATATGAGTGATGGGACGGTTATACTTCTCTTCAACCGTTTGCTTTTTCGGTTATCGAGTTCTTCATCATCCCCTTGACCATTTTGCATTGCTCATCCTCTTTATATCCCCAAATTCTTGGTTTCTTCTTAAAGCTCTCTCTTTCTTCTTTCAAATTCTCTCAAAACTCTCTAGATCTTTTCTTCATAAAAATCTCAAAAATTGATAATGGATATTCCTAACTTCAATCCTGCTCCCATTCCATACGTTTCTTTTGAGCAACGTCTCAACTCAAACCGTGCTATCTTCGCCGACATCGGTTTTCCCAACGAAGAGTCTCACCAACGCTTCACCAACGAAAATGCTCGCCTCAAGTACGAAGACATGTGTCTTCATGGATTTATTGTGCAAGGTAATCTGTCTCCTCAAAACTCTGATTTTTCTGAAGTGTTTCGTCTCCTAAATAGGGTTGAGTGGGCGTATACCGTCTTGGATGCTCGTCCCTTCTGTCCTAGGGTTGTTAGAGAGTTGATCTCAAACCTTCACTTCAGTTCTGATTCGGTGTTGATCCGTGGCACTCGGTTTCGTTTCGATCCTGATGTGATCAACATCATTATGATGACACCTCATGTCAATGAGTCTTTTGATTGGGAAAGTTATGATCTTTCGTTGGCTATCTCGACTCTCACGGGTTACCGTTGCTCCGGTTGGACTGGTTTTACTCTCACTGCACTCATTCCTCCATATCAAATCTTATACCGTGTCTGTGAACGAAACTGGCTTCCTGGACCGCATACTGATGCAATGATCAAGCAGCGCATGCGTCTGATTTATGCTCTCTTGAACCGCCGAGCAATCAACTTTGGACAACTCGTTTATGATCAGGTTGTGGACATGGCTCGTCACTTTGATGAGGAGAAGAATATCATCTTTCCCAATCTTATCTACCAGGTTCTTCAGTTTCAAAAGGAGATCCCCTTGCTTCCCGGAGATGAAGCACCCGTTGGAGAAGGAGTGAAAATTTGGAGCATACCAGCTGACTCGCTTGCTCTCAACAACCGTGGCCCGCGGGGACGTAGAAGGATCGATGGTTAAGGTGTTCTTGTGTACTATCGTATGGTTTGGGTTTTTCTAATGTTGTTGGTCCATAACTTATCTAGGCTATCCTATGGTTTTCTTTTTCAAATGTTGTTGAATCATTTTCGTTTTATGTTTTCAACTCATTAGGCTTTATGTTGTAACTCTTGAACCTTCTCGTTTTATGTTGTAGTAGTATGTTTAATGTGATTTCGTGTCTTTCTTATAAATGTTTTAAACATTTCTTGCGAATAATAATTTATAGGCCTTTATAAATTCTTTTACAAAGATTTATAATGGCTTATACAACAATCTTCAAACAATAGCCTTTTAAAATAATCTTAAACTCTTACTACTTAATTTATAATGGGTTATAAATTAATCTTAAAATAATAACCATTTAAACTAATCTTAAACTCTTATTACTTAATTTATAATTTCTTATAAAATAATCTTAATCTCTTAAAATAATAGCCATTTAAAACAATCTTAAATTCATATTACTTAATTTATAATGGCTTATAAACAATAGTTTATAAAGTAAACTCTTATTACTGATTTTATAAGTGCTTATAAGCCATTTCCATTAAGGTGTTATTAAGATACCAAAATACAAAGTTTTATGAAAAAATAACCTCAATTCGTATGAATTGGACTTCGAACACGGGCCTAGGCGTATCTCGATGCTGCATGTTACCACTAGACCACAATCACAAACTTGTTCATTGAAACGAGTCATCTCCTATTGTTCTTTAAATCTCTTATAATGTTTTATAATGGCTTATAAATATGAAGTTCTACGAAAAAATAATTCTAATCGTATTGATAGGGACTAGAACCCGGGCTTAGACGAATCTGAAAGCTTCAGTTCACCACTAGGCCACAATCACGAACTTGTTCCTTGAAACGAGTCATCTCTTATTGTTCTTTTAATGGCTTATAAAATTCTTATTACTTAACTTATAATGGCTTATAGACAATAGTTTATAAAGTAAACTCTTATTACTGATTTTATAAGTGCTTATAATCCATTTCTATTAAGGTGTTATTAAGATACCAAAATTCTAAGTTTTATGAAAAAACAACCTTAATTCGTATGAAATGGGCTTCGAACCCGGGCCTATACGTATCTCGATGCTGCATTTAACCACTAGACCACAATCACAAACTTGTTCCTTGAAACGAGTCATCTCCTATTGTTCTTTAAATATCTTATAATCTTTTATAAAGTTCTAAGAAAAAGTAATTGTAATCGTATTGATAGGGAATCGAACCCGGGCTTAGACGATTCTGAAGGCTTCTGTTCACCACTAGGCCACAATCACGAACTTGTTCCTTGAAACGAGTCATCTCCTATTGTTCTTTACAACTCTTCTAAAGTTCTTATTACTTAACTTATAATGGCTTATAGACAATCTTCTGTACTAATAAAGTAGGCTTTTTTATCTCCTTGGGGGGAAAAATGCCATGTGGCATTTTCTTTTTAATAATTAAAATATTTTCTTAATTTAAATTTAATGAATTTTGGTATTAATTGTGAAATAAATTGAGGGTTTTAAACTTTTCTTCATACAGATTTAAACGTTTATAAGAGTGTTTTGAATCTGATCCGGACCCGTAGTTGAATCTATAAATCCGGTGACCCAATAGAAATCGGATTTTGGTTTTGTGAAAAACCCATAAAACACATAAAAACTCACTAAAACCCGATACATGTTGCAGCACTGGTTGTACCAATAGATAATTTTTAATTTTTACTATTTTAGTTCAAGTTATGTTTTAAAATTATTTTTTATATTCTAAATTTTTAATTAAAAATTTAAAATTTTCAGTTTTATTGCCGTCTTCTATACTATAATTTACGTTTGCAAGAAAGGTGAGTCATAATTGTGCTTGAGCCGCACGTCCGTAAACAGACTAAAGCACGATGAGGCTTATTATTCCTCTACACTACAATTTACATTTGTAAAAAAGGTGAGTAAATTATTATTTTTTATTTTTTATTTAACTCAGTTTATAACAAATCATTACATTTTTAATTTACCGATCAAAAAGAATAAAATCATATGATCATGTGAATTGCAAAACAGAGTTTTGGATTGTTGAAGAAGAAAAACCTGGCGTGCTTGATTATAATAAATTAGAGAATGCTCTTGCTGAAGAATATCCCAAAGATGATGAAGTGACAAATTTAGAAAATT
Organism: Brassica juncea; assembly: GCA_018703725.1. Classification (NCBI taxonomy): domain Eukaryota; kingdom Viridiplantae; phylum Streptophyta; class Magnoliopsida; order Brassicales; family Brassicaceae; genus Brassica; species Brassica juncea. Next base: position 6,049,773 of record CM031941.1, read on the forward strand.
TTGTTGGTAAGTTTTAAAATTTAGAGAAAACCAAAATTATTTGATGTGATCTGGTGTTAGTTTATTTTTGTTATTGACAATTTATTACAATGATGTTTTAATTTTGGTTTATTTTGGATTAGAAGTTTAATTTTATGTCTTGATTTTTTTAGATATAACTCTTATGTTACAATTTTTTAAAATAGTCTAAACTATTTCTTAATATTTTGTATCTACACTTAAAATACTTAACTTTAGTTTTTATATATATATTTGCTTTCATAGATAATATATTATTATATAATAAAACTAATTCATTTATTAATCCGCGATTCATCCGCGATTGATCCAATGATCCAGTGATCCGGTAAATCGTCCGATTCAGTATCCGGGTCGGGTTTCAAAACACTGGTTTATAGGATTTCTTTGTATTTGATGTTGACGATGGAGAATATAGCCTCTACAATTCTCCTTCCTTAACGCAATCATATAATTAATCCAGAAATTCCACTCATCCCACTATCCCCTATTGAATGCTTCTTTAGTTCCTGCTTTCTCAGTTTCATTGTATATGTATAGACGGTGTGAGAGTTCGGATGATAATCCATTTACTTTTCCCAATTCAATCATTGTCGAATTTCCAGTTTCATTGCTCGGAGTTAAAGACAAATCGGTGTAGAGATATTCAGACTAGGCTATATTAATTTTGGCAAGCCTGAAATGTTAAGAAAGGGGTGAGATATTGGGGTTGATATGTTGTTAATTAATGGGAAAGTACACCGGTTTCGTATTTCAGTTTACCAGTTAATGATTGCTTACTTTTAAAGTAGTAGTTTTCTTATGCATCATTTTCTTTCTCAGGTAGTGCTTTTGCATGCGTTAATCAACTTTCTCAGGTTTAACACCTTCAAACATTTTTTAAAAGAGAGCTCAGTCTATGACATGAGTATTTAAGATTCCAACTATATTAACTTTTTTACGACTATCGATTTTTATTCTATTTTTATTAATCGATTAGTAACAACTACTTATGCTATTCTACTTTGAACTAAACAACTTCAAACAAAATAATATACTACGGTCACAAATCACTATCAAAAAGATCAAAAAATATCATTTTTTACATATTTTTATTTTACATATTTTTAACATATTTTCTTTACTAAGACCATATAATAAATTATAAATTTAAGTAAGAATACAACATAACGAATCCGGCGCGTAGCGCCGGAATATCACTAGTAGTTTATAAAGTAAACTCTTATTACTGATTTTATAAGTGCTTATAAGCCATTTCTATTAAGGTGTTATTAAGATACCAAAATACAAAGTTTTATGAAAAAATAACCTTAATTCGTATGAATTGGGCTTCGAACCCGGGCCTATACGTATCTCGATTCTGCATTTAACCACTAGACCACAATCACAAACTTGTTCCTTGAAACGAGTCATCTCTTATTGTTATTTACATATCTTATAAAGTATTATAATGGCTTATAAATATAAAGTTCTACGAAAAATAATTCTAATCGTATTGATAGGGACTCGAACCCGGGCTTAGACGAATCTGAAAGCTTCAGTTCACCACTAGGCAACAATCACGAACTTGTTCCTTGAAACGAGTCATCTCCTATTGTTCTTTTAATGGCTTATAAAATTCTTATTACTTAACTTATAATGGCTTATAGACAATAGTTTATAAACTCTTATTACTGATTTTATAAGTGCTTATAATCCATATCTATTAAGGTGTTATTAAGATACCAAATACAAAGTTTTATGAAAAAATAACCTTAATTCGTATGATTTGGGCTTCGAACCCGGGCCTAGCAGTATCTCGATGCTGCATTTTACCACTAGACCACAATCACAAACTTGTTCATTGAAACGAGTCATCTCCTATTGTTCTTTAAATCTCTTATAATGTTTTATAATGGCTTATAAATATGAAGTTCTACGAAAAAGTAATTCTAATCGTATTGATAGGGACTCGAACCCGGGCTTAGACGATTTTATAAGTGCTTATAAGCCATTTCCATTAAGGTGTTATTAAGATACCAAAATACAAAGTTTTATGAAAAAATAACCTTAATTCGTATGAATTGGGCTTCGAACCCGGGCCTATACGTATCTCGATGCTCCATTTAACCACTAGACCACAATCACAAACTTGTTCCTTGAAACGAGTCATCTCTTATTGTTCTTTACATATCTTATAATCTTTTATAAAGTTCTACGAAAAAGTAATTGTAATCGTATTGATAGGGACTCGAACCCGGGCTTAGACGAATCTGAAGGCTCCAGTTCACCACTAGGCCACAATCACGAACTTGTTCCTTGAAACGAGTCATCTCCTATTGTTCTTATAATGGCTTATAAAATTCTTTTTACTTAATTTATAATGGCTTATAGACAATAGTTTATAAAGTAAACTCTTATTACTGATTTTATACTGATTTTTCAAATTCTAATTCATTATTGTTTATATGATGCTAAGAAATGTTTTAATAATCTCATGCGATTAATTATTTATAGACCTTTATAAATTGTTTTACATAGATTCAAATTCTAATAGATTATTGTTTATATGATGCTAAGAAATGTTTTAATAACTTTTGAAGGTGGTTTAGTGTGATCACGCGCATATGAGTGATGGGAAACAAAAGATGTTCTTTTATCAAAGACATCAAACAGTTAAATCAATTGAAAGGGGAAACAAAAGATAGCACTAAAAGCTGAAAAATCTTCATTTCTTCAAATTCACCATGTCTTCTACTTTGGCTCATCAGTTGAATCTTTCCCATCTTGTCTCTTTTGTTTTTTCGATTTGTAGGTAACAGTAATAGGTCTCTGTATAAGCAAAAAAAAAATTAAGAGAAATCAGAAATGAATTTTTGGAAGTAGTCTCTGAAATTCGAAAGAACATTTTATAAGACTTTATAAAGTTAGTTATTTACCTTTCTAAATTCGAAAGAACATTTCTCTTGTTCGTCTTCGTTCTTCTTCTTCTTCTGTCTTCTTATGTATGTAGGAGGAGGGGAGGAGGAGGAGGAGTATGGAGGAGGAGGAGGAATTAGGCTGGAGGAGGCTGGAGGAGGTAGGATGGTCGTCTTCTTCTTCGTTCTTCTTCTTTCTTCGTTTTTCTTCTTCTTCTTCTTCTTTTATTCTTCTTCTTCTTCTTCTCTTATTCTCTTCTTCTTCTTCTCTTCTTCTTCTTCTTCTTCTTCTCTTCTTCTGTTCCTTCTTTTCTTCTTCTTCTTTCTTCTTCTTGAGTGCCTATTAATCAAACCATTGTTGCATTTAGACATAAAAGAACCGAAGCATTGGTTATTCACGTTAGGAGAAGAAGAATATACGTTTAATAAGGCATTATAAATAGAGTTATTTACATTTACAACTTCCACGGGCTTCTGGACTTCAGCATCAGCTTGATCTTGTTCTTCTTCTTCTTTTTGTGCCTATTTTATCACCATTTCCATTTAATAAAAAGACCCAAAGTATTGTTATTCACGTTAGAAGAAGAAGAATCTACGTTTTATAAGGCATTATAAATAGAGTTATTTACCTTTTTCCCTCTTCCTCGTTTGATGTTTCTAACTTGCACTGGCTTCTTGACTTTAGCATCAGCTTTATCTTTCTTATTCATTTGTTGTTCTTTTCCTTCATGTGTTTGGCTCTATCTCATTTGTTATCCACTTGTTGTTATTAACAGGTTTATAAAGGCTTATAATTTAAAGATCAATTTATAAGACATTATAAAGATAGTTATTTACCTTTTTTCCTCTTGGTCTTCCTCGTTTCTTCTTTTCACCTTCCTCGGGCTTCTTGGCTTCAACAATCGTTTTCTCTTGCTGTTCTTTTTCCTCATTTGTTTGGTTCTATTTCAAAAAAAAATTTTTTTATAGATTTATAAAGGCTTATAATCTAAAAAAAACATTAACAGAGTTTTGGAAGCAGTCGGTGAAATTCGAAAGATCATTTTATAAGGCATTATAAAGATGGTTATTTACCTTTTTTCCTCTTGCTCTTTCTCCTTTCTTCTTTTCACCTTCCTCGGGCTTGTTGGCTTCAACAACGGTTTCCTCATTTGTTTGGTTCTATTTCAAAAATAAAAAAAAAAATTTATAGATTTATAAAGGCTTATAATTTTTAAAACTGATGATTGTAAACGATTATCTGTTTATAAAGACTTCTTAATTAGCTTACTTCACTGATTTTTGAAGTATAGATTCCTTTATCACTGCCGCTCACTTCAGCATCGACTCCTTGTTGTGCTTCTTCTTCAACTTCTTCTTCTTCTTCATGTGTCTGTGCCTATTTCCAAGAAAAAACAATAACAGGTTTATAAGGCTTTATTAAATTCGAAATTCTTATGTTTATTGGTTAGTTAATTGACTTTGTTGTTGTCTTATAGTTCACACCTTGAGGTTGAGATCTTCCAATATATTTCCTATAACATCATCAACTGAAACTTCTGCAGCTGGTAGCTTTTGTTTTTTCGATTTGGAGGTGCTAGTGTCAGCTCCCTTTAGAATCAAAACAGTTAAGAAAATCGGGAATGAAATTTGGAATTAGTCTATTTATAAACCATTATAAAAAGTCTTCTTTACCTTTTTTCCTATTCCTCGTTTCTTCCTTTGAGGTTGAACTGTCTTCTCGACTTCAACATCACCTTCCTCTCTTTGTTCTTCTTCATTATGAGTCCGCACCTATTACAATGATATATTTTAATAACTGATAGTCTAAGTTTATAAAGCTTTATAAATTATCTTACTTCAATGTTATTTGAAGTTTCTCTTTCTTTATAACCGTCGTCAACTTCAACATCATCTTCATCTTGAGACTGCTCCTATTTCAAAAAAAAAAAACAATAAGAAAAGTTTTATAAAGGCTTATAACTTTAAAATAACTTAGCAATATCAAATTTGGCAAAGCCTTATAATGAATCAAAAACACAACAACCTTAGTGTTTTGCAGTTTCTGGGCAATCATGTAAGACAGTAAATTTTCATCGTCACTCAATTCACTTTGGGCATTCTGTCCATTTTCATTTAAATTATAATTTAATTCTAATGCAAAGTATTTAGAATATGCTGAAGAATCTTATTTACCTTATTTACTCTTACTCGTTTCTTTCTTTGAAGTTGCACGGAATCCTCGACTTCCACATCAGCTTCCTCTTGTTGTTCGGCTTCATCCTGAGTTTGATTCTCAGTTTCATGTTTCTGTTAGAAGGACATGAATCTTTCAAACCCGATACTAATATAGAATATAGTTTACCTTCTCTGTTTCCTGACGAATGTCCAAAAGATCTTCAAGGTACGCCACTCTTTCTTTAAGAGTGTCTAACTGCTTAGTGAGGAACTTAATCTTGTCTTTATCAGTTGCATCAATCCCAGGACCAGAATTGTTTTTCACCACTTCAGCTTCAGCAACGGCAATGTTGATCTTTCCATTACGCCAATCTTTTCGCTTCAAACGATATCCTCTTTTGACAAGATCAACAACTCTTCCAAATTGACCATCAACATCTTCAACCAAGTTGTTATACAATTCGGGATCTCCAAGAATGCATTTGACAACAACCTGATAAGTATTGCATGATTAGACAATCTTTAATAAAAATAATGCAAAGACTAAAAATATTTTATAAAAGTTTATAAAATGTTACCTCTTTGTCGCTATCAATTTTGGTCACCTCTTCCATAGTAGGCGATTTGGTTTTGATCCAATGCAAGCACAATGGAAACTGAGTTTCTTCATCTTCATCACCAAAAAATGTGCCTAGTTGATCCACACAAGATAAAGCCCACAATTGGATTGCATATATGAACCCAGAAATCCCGTACTGCTCTCTCTCCAACACTGTAGTGGTAATCTTCTTCACTTCAACACATAAAGCATCATATGCCAAATTTCCCCATGGATATCTGCAGAACTCTTCGAAGTCTGTAGCTCTAAAAAGGTTTTCTTCAGGTATAGTATTCACTGGATTATTGGCTATTAGTATCCCTTCTACAAGTATTGTAGCCGCTAATCTAAGCCTCTGATCAGCAGTCAATTTTTTACTGTCCTTCACAAGTAGATTAAGCAAGCTCTTCACCGTCTGATTTTTCTTCATCCATGGATCCTTTTTCTTCTTTTTAGTTCCTGAAATCTCTTCTTGTTCCTCTTGTTCATTCCCGGATCCTTTTTCTTCTTCTTGTTCATCCCCGGATCCTTTTTCTTCTTCTTGTTCTTCTTGTTCATCCCCGGATCCTTTTTCTTCTTCTTGTTCTTCTTCTTTTTCGTCAACAACGCAAGGCAAACCTGTTGCCAAGTAGAATTCTCTTAGAGAAAACCGCATTGGTTGCTCTCCAAAAGAAAACCATAAACCCTTCCCATCTACTATAATTCTTCGAAGAAATAGTTGATGAATCAAGTTCCTTGAGAAAGCCATATTCTTCTCTCTCCTTCCCATCTTGATTATAGGACCTAAGAACGTATCCTCAAGCCTCTTGAACTCTTTTCCAAGAACCTTTTCAACCTTTCCAACCAACTTTAAGCTGCAACGCTTGTTGGTTCGACCCAGCAATCCTTTTTCTCTTCCAGGTTCGAAAACTCTTTTTGGTAAAACAATTGCATCATCCGAATTACTCATCGTTTTACCTGAAATAATTCAAGACGTTAAATCTATGTTTTATAAGGACTTATAAATCACAAATAACAAAAAGTAAAATCAAAAAGTAGAAAGTAAATTAGACATACGAAACCTAGTGGACCCAAACTATTTCGAAATTTTCATCTTACTATGAAGAAGAAGAACCAATCTACTCGAGATACTATGAAGAAGAAGAACCAATCTACTCTAATCTAGTCGATCCATATACCCTAAGGCAGAGTGAAAAGTAGAATCGCGTAGAAGAACACATCTCATCACATTACCGGTGTTTGAAGACAAATCGATGAAAACCCAATGAACACCGATGAAACGAGCCGGCTAGTTTTTTGTAATCGAAGATGTGGAGAGACGGCGAATGTAGAAGAACGATGGGAACTATAGAGTTTCTTGTGAAAACCCTTATTTGGGGGTGGGTTTCTTTTTGGTATAAAGCCCATTTAAGATTTATATAAACCTTTATATAAAGATACCAAAATACAAAGTTTTATTAAAAAAAACCCTTAATTCGTATGAATTGGGCTTCGAACCCGGGCCTAGACGTATCTCGATGCTGCATTTAACCACTAGGCCACAATCACGATCTTGTTCCTTGAAACGAGTCATCTCCTATTGTTCTTTAAATCTCTAATAAAGTTTTATAATGGCTTATAAATATAAAGTTCTACGAAAAAGTAACACTAATCGTATTGATAGGAACTCGAACCCGTGCTTAGACGAATCGGAAGGCTTCAGTTCACCACTGGGCCACAATCACAAACTTGTTCCTTGAAACGAGTCATCTCCTATTGTTCTTTAAATCTCTTATAATGTTTTATAATGGCTTATAAATATAATGTTCTACGAAAAAGTAATACTAATCGTATTGATAGGGAATCGAACCCGGGCTTAGACGTATCTCGATTACTGATTTTATAAGTGCTTATAAGCCATTTCTATTAAGGTGTTATTAAGATACCAAAATACAAAGTTTTATGAAAAAATAACCTTAATTCGTATGAATTGGGCTTCGAACCCGGGCCTAGCCGTATCTCGATGCTGCATTTAACCACTAGACCACAATCAAATACTTGTTCCTTGTAAAGAGTCATCTCCTATTGTTCTTATAATGGCTTATAAATATAAAGTTCTATGAAAAAATAAATCTAATTATTGATTTTATAAGGGTTTATAAGCCATTTCTAATAAGTTGTTATAAATATACCAAAATTCATAGTTTTATAACCGGTTATTAAGATACCAAAATTCAAAGTTTTATAAAGGGTTATAAGTTATTTTTATAAGTGAGTTACGTCACATTCTTGTTTCTTAAATTCTTATCTGTCTTTTTTTTTTTTTTTGTTGAATGAAACACAATACAAGAGATAAACACTGTAAAAAAAATACTTATTCCATTTAAAATAAAAACTGATTATTTTAAAACATAGAAAAACAGATTGATAACAATAGATTCAACATAGCAAAACATGAGACTACTCTTCCAACAACCACTTCTCATCAAGCTTGTCCCAATCAGGGATTTTAACCTTAATACCACCACGGATGTCTTCGGCTTCGGCATGCTCAAGAGTGAGTTTCTCCAACTCAGCAACCAAGTCAAATTTCCCTTCAGATTCAATAATTGCATTAAGCAATTCAATTTGGTCAGCAAGGGAATTTACAGTGCCCGATGCCTCAGTCCATGCAACTTCAGATTTCCTGTGCTCGTTGGACAAGCGTAGAAGAGCCCGGTAATGCTCTGTTGTTTCCTTCTTTCCTTTGTTGAACCCTTCAGCCGCATCTGATCCGTAAACATCCTGCATGGGACGCTTCATCATCTTCTTAGAACCATCCATTATCACTTGATTCTGCAAAAAAAATCGAAACATGGATGTTAAATCGAAACATGGATGTTATGGTATTACAGATGTAGAGAAAAGTTTGTGAATTGAATGGAAAATGAGAAATTCCGAAAACTAACTTATATTGCAAAAGGATAAAATAGAAGAAATGAAGTAAGTGAACAAGAGATATGATGTCTTCCTTTGTATTTATAGATCACAAAGAACCCTTCGACTACTGGGATTATTGAAGTCGTTTGAAAGAAACTCTTCGGTTACTAATCTTATTATTGAAGTCGTTCAAAGGAACCGTTCGATATAAACGGTTATAAACGGTTATAAGTGATTTTTCAAATTCTAATTCATTATTGTTTATATGATGCTAAGAAATGTTTTAATAATCTCATGCGATTGTTTTAATAAATGCCTTTATAAATTGTTTTACATAGATTTAAGATATTTTTAAACTCATATTACTTATTTTATAAGGGTTTATAAACAATAGTTTATAAAGTGTTATAAAGTTTCTGAAATACAAAGTTATTTGTTAACTTAATAAATAAGAACAGAGCCATAAAATCCAAGACATAAACTCATATAATATTCAGAATTCTACAAAGAAACAAAGTTTCCCAAGGAAGAGTAAAAACAGATTGTTGTTCACACATAACTGTAATCAAGCGATAAAGTTTTTGTTCATTCTCACATTAGTACTCACTGTAATTCTGAGAAGATATCAACCGCCAACTTTTCTCTGATGAATGCAATTTTTTCTTCACTCAGCTTTGTGAAGTCTACTATACGCATTGCATGGCACTCTATCAGCTTCAATGCATAAACTCCACTGTCTTCTATTTTAAGAACCTGGAAACAAAAAGGTTTTATCTATAATACAAATCTAACATTTTAAGTTCAAAGATTTATAAACTGTTATAAATCATGTTACCTGTGGGTAATCTTCAGATACAACATATATATCGAATTTACTTGTATCCACGTTGACATCTTTGAAGATGTTGCGAAGCATGAATGGGAGAACAATTGCATATGCATTGACATATGCTCTAATGTTCGCATCTGCGAACTTCACTGCTGCGCTATTGAATGTTGTGACGCTTCTCTTCTCCAGGTTGACCACAATTCCAAGCCAATACTTTTCTTCAATTTCAATTGCCGAATACAGGACGCTGATATTCTTCTCTATGTTGTATTTGCCAAAGCCACTTTCAAACTGGAAACCTTCCTTGTCATCTAAAAACTCATCATAAAGTTCATCTATTTCTTCAAGGAATTTCACTCCAACAACTAAGGCAGTTTTGTTCAGAAACAAATCTGGATTGTTTCTCTTTCTCGTTTTCAACAGCTCCAAACCTGCTTCAATATGCTGAGGCAAACATAAAAGAAAAAATACTCATAAGAAGTTATCATCTAATAATATAGAGAAGAATAAGATAAATTTATAAGCAATTATAAAGAAGATTTTTCACATATAATCTAACCGTTTTCAAAAGCTTTCTTCCTGGAGTTTCAAGTCTTATCAACTGGCTCAAAGGGATGAATTATTGGATGTTTCTTCCTTGCTCCCGTAAATGGTGGCTGTGTATGAATGGATGGTATTTGACCTCTTTCACTTCTTCTTAGTGCAACGTCACCTATATCACCTTTATTCTTCTTTTTAACTGGAAGCTCAGCATCATCATTTACCTATACAACAAATAAAACAGATTTTTTCAAAGAGATATGTTTATGAAACTAAACAAACATTAATAAACTAAACAAACCTGGTTGTCTTGTTGTACTGATCTCTTTTTAGTTTTCATTAAAGGTTGGAACTCAGACTTCTCACCAACATCTCTCATAAGAACCTGAATCATGAAAATCTTTATAAGGCTTTAAGAGACCTTATCAAATATGAAATAGATTTATAAGGCTTTATAAAATACCTCAGTTGCACACTTTACACTACTACGACTTTCTTGAGAAAGAAGATCAAACTTAGGAGTGGTATATGTTGGAGTAGGCGATGTAACCTGAATTCAAAATATTTTCTGGAACCATAAGTTTAAGCTTTATACATTAAAATCTTCAAGGCGTTGTAAAATATATAGAAATTTGTTACCCTTGTATCAAAGTTTGGGGTAGTGAATGTTTGAGAAGACGACGTCACCTGCAAAAGATAAGATTAGTCAAGTTTTATATCAAAAAAATTATAAACCTTTTATATTTCTATTTTAGATTTTGTACCTGTGACTTTTGTTTCTTGAAGCTTTCGTTTTCCATTTTTTCAGTCTCTTCGTCTTGAGGGATTTTCTCTGTAATCTCATTTTCCCCAATAGTATTCATTTCCGTTAGTTGCTGCGTAGCAGAAATTGCTTCTTTATCAATTATCTCTTCATCATTTCCATCATCTGCTGCATTTCTTTTATCACCAGGATTTGCTTCTTCTTCATTTTCATCATTGGGTGCACCTTTTGTATCATCAAAGAAGTTGGCTGCATTCTCATAATCTTGTTTATTTGATGAACCGTCGGGTACCTTCAAGAAATCATGTCATGTTAGTTAAAGAAAAAAACATGTGAAAGTTTTTATAACTGCTTGGAAAAGTTATTTGCTTACCTTAACTCCTAAGACATTCTGGATTACTTCTACTCGTTTACCCAAATCATAAACCATTTGGAGTAGCTTATCGAGTTTCTCACTGTTAGACATGGAAACATCTTCATCTTGATTTTTCTCCTTATCTTTCTCATGCGCTTCATCTTTTCTTTTCTCTCCACTCGTCTTCTGCTCCTGCTCATTAACAGATTTATAATTTTGAAAAACGATAGCCTTATTATACATTTGCTATATAAACATCATCCTCCTATTTTGATAACACAACAAGAAAAGAACTTTTATAAACCTTTATAAAGAGAGATATTTACCTTATTTCTTCTTCCTTCTTTCTGCCTTTCAACTACCACAGGGTACTCGAGTCTTGCATCAGTTTCCATTTGTTCTTTTTCCTCCTCAAGTGTCTTCCCCTATTTCAAGAAGAGAAAAAAAACAAAAAAACAATAACAGATTTTACGATGGCCTATAATTCCCTCAAGTAGTCTAAATTTATAATAGCTTATAAATTATATTACTTCATTGAATTCGCCATTAGCTCCCACATGTGGTTCTTCATCATCTTGTGTCTGCTCCTATTTCCAAAAGAAAAAAGAGAAAACAGTAACATAAATGCTGATGGTATGTAAACATATTAATCTTTAAATTTTATAAACCGTTATAAAGAGAGTTCTTTACCTTATTTCCTCTTCTTTCTTCCTGCCTTTCAACTACCACGGGGTCCTCGAGTCCTGCATCAGCTTCTATTTGTTCTTCTTCTTCCTCAAGTGTCTGCCCCTATTTCAAGAAGGAAAAAGAAAACAATAACAGATTTTACGATGGCTTATAATTCAATCAAGTAGTCTAAGTTTATAATATCTTATAAATTATCTTACTTCATTGAATTCGCCATCAACTCCCACCTGTGGTTCTTCATCATCTTGTGTCTGCTCCTATTTCCAAAAGAAAAAAGAGAAAACAGTAACAGAAATGCTGATGGTATGTAAACATATTAATCTTTAAATTTTATAAACCGTTATAAAGAGAGTTCTTTACCTTGTAAAGATGATCCTCGAGTGCTGAATCAGCTTCCATTTGTTCTTCTTCTTCTTTCTCAAGTGTCTGCCCCTATTTCAAGAAGAGAAAAAAACAAAAAAAACAATAATAGATTTTACGATGGCTTATAATTCAATCAAGTAGTCTAAGTTTATAATATCTTATAAATTATCTTACTTCATTGAATTCGCCATCACCTCCCAACTGTGGTTCTTCATCATCTTGTGTCTGCTCCTATTTCCAAAAGAAAAAAGAGAAAACAGTAACAGAAATGCTGATGGTATGTAAACATATTAATCTTTAAATTTTATAAACCGTTATAAAGAGACTTCTTTACCTTGTAAAGATGATCCTCGAGTGCTGAATCAGCTTCCATTTGTTCTTCTTCTTCTTTCTCAAGTGTCTGCCCCTATATCAAGAAGAGAAAAAAACAAAAAAACAATAACAGATTTTACGATGGCCTATAATTCCCTCAAGTAGTCTAAGTTTATAATAGCTTATAAATTATATTACTTCATTGAATTCGCCATCAGCTCCCACCTGTGGTTCTTCATCATCTTGTGTCTGATGGTATGTAAACATATTAATCTCTAAATTTTATAAACCGTTATAAATAGAGTTCTTTACCTTGTAAAGAGGATCCTCGAGTCCTGCATCAGCTTCCATTTGTTTGTCTTCTTCTTTCTCAAGTGTCTGCCCCTATATCAAGAAGGAAAAAAAAAACAATAACAGAATTTACGATGGCTTATAATTCCCTCAAGTAGTCTAAGTTTATAATAGCTTATAAATTATATTACTTCATTGAATTCGCCATCAGTTCCCACCTGTGGTTCTTCATCATCTTGTGTCTGCTCCTATTTCCAAAAGAAAAAAGAGAAAACAGTAACAGAAATGCTTATGGTATGTAAACATATTAATCTTTAATTTTTATAAACCGTTATAAATAGAGTTCTTTACCTTGTAAAGATGATCCTCGAGTCCTGAATCAGCTTCCATTTGTTCTTCTTCTTCTTTCTCAAGTGTCCGCCCCTATTTCAAGAAGAGAAAAAAACAAAAAAAACAATAACAGATTTTACGATGGCCTATAATTCCCTCAAGTAGTCTATGTTTATAATAGCTTATAAATTATCTTACTTCATTGAATTCGCCATCAACTCCCACCTGTGGTTCTTCATCATCTTGTGTCTGCTCATATTTCCAAAATAAAAAAATAAAAAACAGTAACAGAAATGCTGATGGTATGTAAACATATTAATCTTTAAATTTTATAAACCATTATAAAGAGAGTTCTTTACCTTGTAAAGAGGATCCTCGAGTCCTGCATCAGCTTCCATTTGTTCTTCTTCTTCTTTCTCAAGTGTCTGCCCCTATTTCAAGAAGAGAAAAAAACAAAAAACAAACATATGATGGCTTACAATTTTTAAATAAATGATAGTCCAATTTTATAAAGGTTTATAAATTAGCTTACTTGATTGACTTTTGAAGTTTCTCTTTCTTTATCAACGTCGCCCAATTCAGCATCAGCTTCAACTGGTTGTTCTTCTTCATCTTGTGTTTGCTCCTATTTCAAAAAATTCAATACAAATATTTATAAATGCTTATAATATTTAACAATTTTAAATTTCATAAAGCCTTATAAAACCTCAAAAACCCATTGACCTTAGAGTTTTGCTGTACATCTATGTCTTCTGCCCTGCTTTGTCGACCAAGCTCTTCTGCTGTAAGAAATATATCCACAAATCCTTGTTCCCAATCGCTTTTCTTCAATTTGTATCCTTGTTGAACTAGTTGCACAATACTGTCAAAGTCCGTATCATCAGGATGTGTCGGGTTCACCAAATGTTTGAATTCCTCAGGGAATCCAATCACAGTAGTAACCACACCCTGACAAAGATAAAACAACATTTTAACTATAAGTCTCCTGTGATCTTGTTTCAAGGAGTATGTTTATAAAACTATTTTTAAACAATACAGTAACAATAAATTTATAAAGGAAACTTCGGTTAAAACTCACATTGTTTTTCCTTTCCAACTCCAACAATTCAGAAATTGAAATAGACTTCGTTGACTGCCAATGTAGACATAATGGGCCAGAAGAAGAAGTTTCCTGGCATGGCTTTCCCAGAGATTTTCCAAGCTTAGGCACTGACGACAAAGCCCACATATTAATAGCTATCACAAACCCTGACACTTCATAGCTTTCTCCTGTCCAAGAACTTGCTTCCAACCGTCTAAGGCTATTTAACAAAACTGAATATGCAAGTTTTCCCCAGGCCATCTTTGAGAATCTATCATAATGCTGATAAGCCATCATCCTTTTCTTCGGGATTAGAGAGCTAGGGTTTTCTGCTATAATCACGCCTTCTGTGATGATTGCTATTCCTATACATAACCTCTCCAGTCTTGACATTGATCGTCCTTTCTTTTCAAGTCGATCAAACAAGGTACTCACCGTGTACTTATCCCCTTTGGTTAGCATCCAAGGAAAAGGCTTCCTCAATTCTCTAAACATTGGCTCTGTTTTTGTTTTATCTTCCTCACAAGCTAATCCTGTCGTCAACTGAAATTCTCGCATCGAAAATCTCATTGGTTGATCAGAGATTGTAAACCACAGACCTTCTCCTTTGGTCATTATTCTTCGCTGCATGATGAAATGAAACAAATCCTCTGAAAAATGAACGCTACTCCTTCTTGCCAGCTTGACAATGCTTCCAATGTGTGAAATCTCTATTTGAGCAAACTCTTTTTCACCTAATATATTAGCAACCTTAGAGACGTAGTCCATGTTCGAATGCTGGATGATCACTTTGTGATTATCTGGTGGTTCTGTTCCAGGTCCATATATCCTAGGAGGCAAACTCAAATTTGACCAAAACTCATTGCTATCCAACTGGAAAATAAAAACAAAAGAAGAATTAGAATTTATAGTACTTTATAAAACAATGATATGAACTTTCTAATCATGATCTATAGATACTTCATCCAAGCACAATGTTCATGTATTTGCACAATATCTCAACACTAGAAGTAATAGACAATGTTCATGTAAATCGATCTTATTTATAAAGGCTTATAAATCGTCGAGTTTTACTTTTAACAATATCCATAAATCCAGATTTATAGGGAATTATAATTCTGTAAAAAATGCAGTGTTTGCTATTCCAAAATCTTAATCTCAACTCTGCAAGTAACAGACACTACATCTCAACACTAGAAGTAATAGACACTACTCCTCTATTGCTAAATCGATCTTATTTATAAAGGCTTATAAATCGTCGAGTTTTACTTTTAACAATATCCATAAATCCAGATTTATAAGGGATTATAATTCTGTAAAAAATGCAGTGTTTGCTATTCCAAAATCTTAATCTCAAATCTGCAAGTAACAGACACTACATCTCAACACTAGAAGTAATAGACACTACTCCTCTATTGCTAAATCGATCTTCTTTATAAAGGCTTATAAATCGTCGAGTTTTACTTTTAACAATATCCATAGATCCAGATTTATAAGGGATTATAATTCTGTAAAAAATGCAGTGTTTGCTATTCCAAAATCTTAATCTCAACTTGAACTCCAAATCAACCTTGTTTGCCTTTTGGATAAAAGCAATTTTGTAAAAATCAAGGATGTTCATCACAGAAACTATTTTTCTTAGATCTAACCATCCCTTCCAATTAGAAGTCTAAACCTATAGTCAACAAATTACAGAGATTAGAAACTTACAATTTGTGAATTTGGAGTCGACATTTCCGATGAATAGCTCGTCGGCGTCGGCGATCGTGTGAGACAGAGAATCCGTGTGTTAGCTCGTCGGAGATCTCAACGGAACGATGACGATGACTTTCGATGACAACGACGACGACGATGACGAAGACTTTCGATGACAACGACGGCGACGACTTTAGATGACAACGACGGCGACGATGGATCCTGAGGAGAGAAACGATGGAAGAAGGTCACGACAGAGAGATACCTTAGAGATAGTAGGGTTGATTTTGTCATTTACCCATTAATGAATATGGTATTTATGAAAATGTCCTTAGAGTGGTGATAAAGTTGAAAAGTGGTACCAAAGAAAGTGTAGAAGTAAAATTTCCCCATAATACATTATATTTCTTACTATATATATATATTATTTATTAATTTAAGTTTCAACTTTTTTGTCGATAATGTAAGAAATTTTCTTTAAAAGCCCATAAACACTTTGGGTCGTATAATCCGGCCATAACATTGGACCAAACTATAGAAGCCTATTTAAACCCTAATTACATCTACTTTCAGAGTATACGTAGCCTCGTTTCTTGTTATCCCCCAATTTACTCTTTCACGGTTTCGCCGAAGACGAAGAACAAAGCTTAAACCATGGCTGAAGGACTCGAGTTGAAAGGCACAATGTGCGCCCACACCGATACGGTCACCGCCATAGCCACTCCCGTCGACAACTCCGACATGATCGTCACATCTTCCCGTGACAAGTCAATCATCCTCTGGAAACTCAACAAGGACGAGAAATCCTACGGCGTCGCTCAGCGCCGCCTCACCGGTCACTCTCACTACGTCGAGGAAGTTGTTCTCTCCTCCGACGGACAATTCGCACTCACCGGAAGCTGGGACGGTGAGCTTCGTCTCTGGGATCTCGCGGCTGGAGTCTCCACTCGACGTTTCGTGGGACACACGAAAGACGTTCTTTCTGTTGATTTCTCCACTGATAACCGTCATATCGTGTCTGGTTCTCGTGACGGTACGATCAAGCTGTGGAACACGCTTGGAGAGTGCAAGTACACGATCTCCCACCATTGTGTCGGCTTCTTGGGATCAAACCGTGAAGGTATGGAATCTTCAGAATTGTAAGATTAGGAACACTCTTGCTGGGCACTCTGGTTACCTGAACACTGTGGCTGTGTCGCCTGATGGTTCGTTAGGTGCTAGTGGTGGGAAAGATGGTGCGGTCTTGCTTTGGGATATGGCTGAAGGGAAGACGCTTTACTCTCTTGAGGCTGGCTCGGTTATTCACTCTTTATGCTTTAGTCCCACTAGGTATTGGGTGTATGCAGCGACGGAGAATAGTATTAGGATGTGGGATCTTGAGAGCAAGATTGTTGTTGAGGATTTGAAGGTTGATCTTAAGGCTGAGGCTGAGAAGTTTGATTCATCTGTTGGAAACGGAAACAAGGCTAAGGTATTGAATTAGCCATTGCTCTTACTTCTATGTGTAGTTGACAAGAATGCATTTTTATTTGGTTGATGTGAATATGTCTGAATATATTTTTTTTGTAAGAAAGAGTAGTTTACCTTCTTGGTTTAAGTTAGGTCTTGTCTCTGATTTCAAAGTTTTTGTTTTGAGATATATGTGTGTTCTAATGTGGAATGAAAAATGCAGGCGATATACTGCACGAGCTTGAACTGGAGTGCAGATGGGAACACATTGTTCAGTGGATACACAGATGGAGTTATCAGGGTTTGGGGTATTTGTAGTTATTAGAGAAGAAGAGAAGACATTATTATGATCACTACAATTTTTCTATCGGCTCAAATTGCTTCTCTTCTGTACTAGTGTTTTGAGATTGATTTTTCCTGTTTCCAGAAACGTGATATATAACCATTGATTTATTTTTCATGTTTTGTTTTTTACACAGTTTTTGGGTAACATAGAAAATCTCTTTCTGATAGAAGTCAAGATAGTATTGTGAAGCTGCGAAGTTGTTACTTCTCTCTCTCTCTCTCTCTCTCTCTCTCTCTCTCTCTCTCTCTCTCTCTCTCTCTCTCTCTCTCTGGCTGACTTCATTTTGATTTTTTTTTGGACAAAAGCTGACTTGATTTTGATAAAAAAAAACGTTTACTAGTGCCAAAATGTAAAGAACGAAATCAAATGTACAAAAAATAAAATATAGGCGACACAACCATTTATACAATATTGTATCAACTTAGCATGAACTGAATTTGGCAAACCTTGAGGTAGATGCCAAAGCTGGATAGTTCTTAACCAAGAAGCTTAACTCCATACAGCAGATGGACCTGAACCACATCATCTGTTGACTGGCTCATTCTGCAGTAAGGTCCTCGGATCTTTTACGGTTACTAGCTGTCCTCTCTATCAAATTTGCTACATCTTGGCACTTTCTGCATGCATGAGGTAATCACACTCATCTCTCCAAATTTGGTTCCCCTTAAACTTTTTTTATTTAGTAGGCTGGTTTTGTGTTCCTAGAGACCGGTAAAACGTTGGTCCCACTCCCATGAATCATAACATAGGTCCTAATAACATTGTAAGATCATTTAGCGATGTCATATATGTTAAAAGAATCAATGTAATACGACCATTAATTAATTAGTATATTTAAGTAGTTACTATTGTGAATAAAGTAAAGAATTGAGTACAAGTGTTATGGAATATTTGTATGTGAATATTTTTGGTTTTTTCTAATTTGATGAGGGACCAAACTAGAATATTCTATAAATAGAGGTTATGGCTCCCAAGACAACCTTAGTCGAAAACAAAAAATCTCTTTAAATCCCATCAATTGAGAACTGAAGTCATATAGGGTTTGTTTTGAAATATCAATTCCCTAACTTGAGATCCTAAAGCTATTGATTCGTAAATGAGAGAATCAAATGGTTATTATTTACGTTGATGAATCATAAAAATAAAAATACAATTGGTATGAGAGCACCATAAACATTAAATATAACAATAGAAAATCAACTAATGTCGAAGTTTGGAGGAAAGATACTACTAACTCCAAAGTATAATATTTATGTGGAAGTCTCCTTAGTACAATGATGGATTAAGAAGTCATTGATATTTCTAGACAAAGCGATTTGATTTAGTCCCAAAATGCTGTTTATCACCCTATAAGAAATTTTAACATAGTGCAAGTAGAACTATCAAGAGTGAAGAATCTTCATAAGGTGGTTATGCGTGGTGCAAATAGAATAAGATGAATTGTAAAGTCGTTTTGTAGTCTCATTTTGCAATTTGTAATAATGTAAATACACGTAATTTTTTTTTTATAAAAGAAATTCTGTATAAATATTTTTCTTTTTATTAATACCTTTTAATGTGTAAACTTATCCAAAGCATTTTACTATTGTACAAGTCGGTTAATGTCATCCAAAAATATAAGTATCTATGTATAAACCTTATTTGTTTCGATTTTTCAAGATCTTCGAATGCGACTTACGACTAAATGTTATTCTTTTTCTTTGCTAACAATGTTAAAGAGTTATTCTGCTTTTATAGGTTTGTACGACTAGTCAAAATAACCAATCATAGAAAAAATTAATTTTAAGTTAATAACATTTTTAGCCTCATAAAATAGTGCCTTGCGACTGGTCGCACATTCAATCGTGTGAAATTTAAACAAATAATGAGCTAGGACCTATGACCGATCGTAAGTTACATTTTGACGTTGCATGTTGCAGATCAAGGCATATATATAAACTGCATTATTTCCAACGAAAAGAGTTTGGTCGGAAATTCCTATTGATATTTTTGACGAAATACCACCTGATGGTAAAATATTAAATTCCTCGAAAAATCGTCAGCAATTCCTCGGAAATTTCCGAAAAATATTTGTTCCTTCAAAATTACTAAATTTTCTTGTAGAGATAGATAGTACAATAATTTATATAAAGTAATGACATGAATGCATTAAACCTTAACCTGACAAAGTATGCAACCTTCATATAACCTACATTGTTAAATCCTAAAACTAACATATCTAACACAAATCTAACATATTAAATTCGAAATTAACCAACCAAACTCATTTCTAACATTTCAATCTCTAAAATACTTCAATTCAAACCTAACACATATACAAACTAACAAATATGATTATTGAGATGATAATAAATGACTAACATGATTTAAAGGGGGTTTTGAAGAATGATTCATGACTGTTATTCAGCTGTTCATATATAACAATGTAATCCCAAAATACATCAATTCTAACCTAACACATATACAAACTAACAAATATGATTATTGAGATGATACTTTATTTAAAGTAATGGCATGAATACATTTAACCTTAACATGACAAACTACACAACCTTCATATATCCTATGTTGTGGGAAACTTATCCATTAGTGTACCATTTTATAATGAAAATATTTCTGTCTCGCAAGTTGATGTTAGTTAATATATACCCGTCAACGATTCTTGTCGCAGTTTTTCCATCCACTTGGTATGGGGGATTACCAACCTCCGTTTCAGCACGCAATTTCTGGTTAAGGTAAATGATTACTGCAATTATAGCATCTTTATAAGCTTTGCCTGATCTTCCTTCTCCAAGAGCCTTCTTGACAGCTCTTGTTATCCCTTCTCTGTATTGCATTAATTATTTGTTGAGTCCACCTCATACTTTGTGATTGAAAAATCAAAATTTTGAGTTGGGAATGAGTATGTGAATAAAAGTGTGAGTAGCTTGGCACATTATTTATAGAAAGAGGAGACATGTACAAATCAATAAAAAGCTACATGATGTATTGTATATTTTATATTTTCTTCAATCTTGCAGTCAAGATAGTTCCCCCACCACAGAATGAGTTTAGTTGATAATATTCTTTAATGTTGTCCATCCAACACAAAATAAGTGTTGATACTATTCTTTAATGTTCATTATAGTATGCATATAAAAATGTTTGTCTAGCTTCACACTACTCGGAGCTTTAACCGAACCAACATGATATACAAAGAAAATTTTATTTCAATATATTTCCGTATTTAGATTTTATATCCAATTTCATATACAAGTTTAGTTTCATGTGAAATTTTATTTTGCCAATGTAATTTTTCGGTCAAATTTGTTTAATACAATGAAAACTTCAAAAAGAGAAAAATTGTGCAAATCAATAACGTAATACATGTTGTAGTTCCTAGGATATTTCTGACAAAATCCGACATTTGGTAAAATTTTATGATCCTCTGAAATTCGTCCACAATTCCTCAGAAATTTCCAAAACAGATTTGTTTCATAAAAATTAGTATGTTTTCTTGTAGTGATAGATAGTACGATAATTTATATAAAGAAATGGCATGAATACATTAAACGTTAACATGAAAAAGTATGCAACCTTCATATGTCCTACATTGTTAAAACCTAAAACTAACATATCTAACACTAATCTACCATTTTAAATCCTAAATTAACCAACCGAACCAAATTCTAACATTCTAATCCATAAAATACATTAATTCTAACCTAACACATAAACAAACTAACAAATATGATTATTAAGATGATAATATATGACTAATATGATTTAAGAGGGGGGGTGTAGGGTTTGAAGAAGGATTCGTGGCTGTTATTCATTTGTTCATTTCTAACATCGCAATCGCCAAAATACATCAATCCAAACCTAACACATATACAAACTAAAAAATATGATTATTGAGATGATAATTTATGTAAAGTAATGGTAAGATACATTTAACGTTAACATGAAAATATGCAACCTTCATATATCATACGTTGTGGGGAATTAATCCATTAGTGTACCATTTTATTTTGAATTTTTTCTCTGTTTCGCAAATTGGTGCTAGTTAATGTATACCCATCAATTATTCTTGTCACAATTTGTCCATTCACTTGGTAAGGCAGATTAACAACATATGTTTCATCACCCAATTTCTGGTTAAGGTAAATGATTACTTCAATAATAGCATCTTTATAAGCTTCACCTGATCTTCCTTCTCCAACAGCCTTCTTGACATCTCTTGTTATCCATCTATGTATTGCATTAGTTGTTTGTTGAGTCCACCTCATACTTTATAATTGAAAAATTATTATTTGAGTTGGAAATGAGTGTGTGAATGAAAGTGTGAGTAGTTTGGTATATTATTTATAGAAAGAGGATACATGTACAAATCAATAATAAGATACATGTTGTATTGTATATTTTGTATTCTCTTCAATCTTACTGCCAAGATAGTTCCTCCAACAAAGAATGAGTTTGGTTGATAATATTCTTTAATGTTGTCCATCCATAAGTGTTGATACTATTCTTTATTGTCCATCATAGTATGCTTGTAAAAATTTTTGTCTAGCTTAAGACTACTTGGAGTTTTAGCCGAACTAACATGATATACAAAGAAAATTTATTTCAATATATTTTCATATTTAAATAATATATCCAATTTCATATAAAAGTTTAGTTTCATATGAAATTATATTTTGCAAATATAATTTTGCGGTCATATTTATTTAATACAATCTTCAAAAAGAGAAAACTTGCGAAAATCAATAACGAGTACTTCCTAGGATAATTCTGACGAAATACCGACATATGGTAAAATTTTATATTCGTCGGAAATTCCTCAGAAATTTCCAACAAATATTTTTCCGTCAAAATTACAATGTTTTCTTGTAGTGATAGATAATACAATAATTTAAATAAAGTAATGACATGAATACATTAAATCTTAACATGACAAAGTATGCAACCTTCATATAACCTTCATTATTTAATCCTAAAACTAACACTTCTAACATTTTAAATCCTAAATTAACCAACCGAACTCATTTCTAACACTCCAATCCCTAAAATATATCAATTCTAACCTAACACATATACAAACTAACAAATAAGTTTATTCAGATGATAATAAATTACTAACATTATTTAGGGGGGGGGGGGGGTTTGAAGAAGGATTCATGGTTGTTATTTAGCTGTTCATTTCTAACATTGCAATCCCCAAAATACATCAATTCTAACCTAACACATATACATACTAAAAATATGATTATTGAGATGATAATTTATGTAAAGGAATGGCATGAATACATTTAACGTTAACATGACAAATTACCCAACCTTCAAATATCCTGCGTCGTGGGGCACTTATCCATTAGTGTACAATTTTGTTTTAAAAATGATTCTGTCTTGCAAGTTGGAGTTGATTAATGTATACCCGTCAATGTTTCTTGTCGCAGTTTGTCCATCCACTTGCACTACAAAAAGAGAAGTCTCTCGCATCAAATATAATGTATCAGAAATATTACAGACACAAATTAGTGTTAGTTTAAAATAAAAGGATGTCAATTTTACAGTTTTACATCAATTCTAATAAGTGATGGCATCATATATTCTTTGGTGTCGTTTCACTAGAAATGATGTAATAAATACAAACTTATATCACTTAAAAGAACTAACGCTAATGTATGAGTTTGTGACGGTTTATAACTGATACTTTAATCTAAAAAAAATATTTACTAATTGAATGCAAATCTTCTTTAAATCTTTGTATAGCTAAACTAATTGTAAATATATTTTCTTGTGATGTTGAGATGATAAATAATCTACCAATTAAGTTTATTGTGGGTGAGATTTCTTCGCACTCTTTCTATACAAAATTGTTGTTATTTTTTAGAAACAAATTTTCTTTTCAGATTCCTGAAAATATTTTACATTAACTGATATATATATATATATATATATATATATCAAAACACAGTAAAACTTATCCACCACAAACGTATTTTGATTTAAGGATTTTCAAGAAAAACATATGTTGACGAGTTTCATAAAGCAAATCAGCTTACGACGTCTAACAAGGTAACCTATACTAACGATTTACTTTGTTAATCTAATGATGTTAGAATATTGACATCTATCTCTCTGAACAAGTTAATTATTGTTTTGTTTTTATATATTTCTTATTTGTCAATCCATTGGTACGTACTGTAATAAATCACTGCTCTGCAACAAACCTTTGTTTAGTTTTGTCGTCTTACTTTATAGCTTCATTGATGCTAGATTAAAGTTTACATATCCCTATATTATAATCATTGCTCTGTGAATTTTGATCGTTTGTTAAACACGAAGATGAAGAAAAGGACGATCTGTGTGTCTTAACTTCTCAAGCAAAAATGGGGTATTATGTGGAAGATCCATGTGAGAAAGGATCAAAATTGCTGTGCACGCCCACAGGGGGGAAGAAGAAGAAGGGTAGCCATGTCTTGGCTTCTACTATGTTAATTTTTGTTTACAGGCAACTCAAATCAAAGAAAATGGGAATGAGCTCGTACGACACACATCTAATAGTTAGGTTTAGAAGATTGGTTTGTTTATTTATTTAATTAGCTAATATGACATGTTTTATTAGATTTTTTAATTTGATATTTATTTGAACCACTATTCAAAATTTCTTATTATTAATTTGTCGTTATTGAATAAAAATAATATTTCAGTTACAAGCGATGCGTGAGTATTTGTAACAAGTATATTAAACGATGCAGCAGTAATATATAAACATCAACAAAATAGGCGAAAAAAAAATTCTATCAGAAACATTACAATTTTTATATTAGGTGTTATAATTGCACACACTTTTTCGTCTTTTATAAGAACTGGTGCTAATACTAGCATCATGTATTTCAAATGATATAATAATGCATCATTTCTAATAACAGACACAAACTATTTACATCGACTTAAACAAGAGATTAAAATGATTAAATCATTTATGCTAATCGTCACAAATATTTATATTGGTTTTGGTAAGTGATGCTTTGCAGTATCATTTATTATGATTGATGGAAATACTACCATCAGTTACTATAATTGATGCTTTATATTGCATCGCCACTATCAGAAACCGCTTATATAAATGTTATAATACATTTGTATCATTCAATAACTGATATAAGAGTTAAAAATAAGTGACACTATAGACCTCTTCTTTTGTAGTGTTGTTAATAGGGATTAACAACCTCCGTTTCAGTAACCAATTTCTGGTTAAGATAAATGATTACTGCAACATAGCATCTTTATAAGCTTCGCCTGATCTTCCTTCTCTAAGAGCCTTCTTGACAGCTCTTGTTATCCCTTCTATGTATTGCATTAATTGTTTGTTTAGTCCAACTCATGCTTTGTAATTGAAAATTCATTATTTGAGTTGGGAATGAGTGTGTGAATGAAAGTGTGTGAATGAAAGTTTGAGTAGCTTGACACATTATTTACATAAAGAGGAGACATGTTCAAATCAATGAAAAGATACATATTGTATTGTATATTTTATATTTTCTTTAATCTTGCAGCAAAGAGATTTCCTCCAACATAGAATATTTTTGGTTGATAATATTCTTAAATGTTGTCCATCAACCTCAAAATAAGTGCTGATATTATTCTTTAATGTCCATCATGGTATGCTTGCAAAAATATTTGCCTAGCTTTAGACTACTCGGAGTTTTAGCCGAACTAACATGATATACAAAGAAAATTTTATTTCAAAATATTTCCATATTTATATTTAGATCCAATTTCATATAAAAGTTTAGTTGTATATGAAATTTGATTTTGCCAGTGTAATATTGCAGTCAAATTTGTTTAATACTGTAAACTTCAAAAAGAGAAAACTTGTGCAAATCAAAAAACTGATACATGTTGTAATGCTTATTGTTATTTCTTTCAACTTTGCGCCCAAATAGATACCTCTAATACAAAATAGTGTTGACAATATTTTTTGATGTTTTTTATATATTATTTAAATGGATGTATATTTCAATGGTGGCCAAAACTGTGAATTAATTCCATAAATTTATTGTGCCATATATTGAACTTGTGACCAAAAGTTTACATTTTCTTATAAATATTTTTTAGTATTGTTCTTTACTGTATAAATCTGGTTGTCTAAAACATATTAATCCGTGACACTTATTTACTTCCCTATAAGTGGTTATGTACTGTTAAACAAATATGTAAATTTATCTAGATAGAATCAAGAATTTGAATGAAAATGAAGATAAATACTTAGTTTGTCTCACAAAATGTATTAATTAAGAAATAGTATTTTATTATGAAACTGTTACAAAATACTGAAAAAATAATTATCAACCACTTACTATACAAATCAAATTGCAACATAATTTATTTTATTACCTAAACCAAGAAAACTAGATAATAAGTAATTGTGTAAGAAAAAAAATGATAGCAAGAGACATGTGATATTGTACTTGATTAATGCAATAATTGTGTAAAACAAATTGTAACGAGAGACTTGTGACACTATACTTGATTCTCAAAGAACTGACTCTTAAATTGAAATGTTTGAAATTGGTGGGATATTGAAGCTTCTCTTGATTCCAATTTCTTGACATATATGAAAAACCGGTCAATAGAAACTGTTAGTACCATTTATATTTTAAAAGTGTTATATTTTTGATTAATTTATTGTGGAAATGAATTTTGATTTATAATTACTATGGAGATGTGTTAAGATAAATTTCTTAAATAATAATTCTTTGAATAAAAATGCATTATATGTTAGAATATTTTATATTTTATGAGCTATGTATCTTTTTCTTTTGTATCTTTCGGTTTAATTATAAATATCAAATTAACACTAAACTTTTAAAATCTAATATTAATTATGATATTGTGATGGATCAGTTTCCATAAGATTAAAATTTGGGTGTATTGATAATCCTCCTCTATTGTATTATTCAATTATATGTTTTCTTGTAATTTGTATATGATGAATACATATAGTAGTAAATATGTGTCTACTAATTGAAAAAATAAACAAATTAAACTTGTGATTGTAAGGGTACAATAACAGCAATATATGCATGTGTGATGGATTTATATGGTTATGTTTTAGTCTTGGTAACAAAACATTAATTAACCAACACACCTGTAAAACAATTATAGAAGAGAGAAAATGTAATTTCTTCCATCATTGATCCCTTAGGATATAAAAGGCATAATAGGCAGAAAAAAAAACAAATTCATGACTTCAGTCTTCAATTCCAGTTAAGCAGGACTAAAAGATTATTGTTTCTTTCTTCTTCTCTAAGACAACATGTTAGGCTCAATTCAACTAAATTTATATCATGGCTTAGACAGATTTCATAATTGAAATTATTAAAGTATCATAAAAGTTTTGTTTCATATGAAATTTTATTTTACCAGTGTAACCTTGCAGTCAGATTTGTTTAAAACAATGCAAGCGTCAAAGAGAGAGAACTTGCAGAAATAATTAAAGTGATACATAATGTAGTGCTTATTGTTATTTCTTTCAATTTTGCGCCCAAAATATACCTCTAATACGAAATAATGTTGATAATATTCTTTGATGTTTTTTATATATGTTTAAAGCGATGTATACTTCAACGTTGGCAACAAATTATAATTATTTCCATAAATTTCTTGTGCCATATGTTTGAACTTGTGTCCAAAATTATACATTTTCTAATAAAGATTATTCTTTTTAGTATTACTCAATACCGTGTAAAGCTAGTTGTCCAAAACATTTTAATATATGCTTCTTATTTACTGCTCTATAAGTGGTTATGAATTATTTAAAAGCATATAAATCTTATACTATAAAGAAGAGTTACTCACTCATGTGAAGCTGCCATGTCATTAAATAATGCAAGGAGAGTGTAACATTTGTCTTTTTTTTTCTTCTCGATGCTAAAATTTGTTTGGGCCTCCCATAACTGTTTGTGACATTGGGCTTCTAATATTATTACCAAAACCTCCAACTATTAGCTTTATCTTCAAAGACCGTCGTTGTCGGCCGCCCAACCGTCTATGAACGTTTTATAGTGTTCCGAACATCGATTTTTCCGATCAAATCTACTGGGAGACGACTTCTCTATAACCGATTCAAGTTCTTTTTGACTGGCTATCGAAATTCAACACCGTTACGGATCTCGACTGCATTCAATCGTCGTCATTAACACTCATTAACATCATCTCGCGATTCCTCACATGATTTTTCATTCAATACACCCCTTCAATTCATCTGTTCTGTGAATCTAAAGCTATAAATATGTGAGTTTCTTTCTGTGAAATCACAAGTTTTATCCTCTCAATCATTCCCAAACTTTTAGAGATTAGAATGGCAAACTTTTTCTCATGCTCTCTAGCTTGGAAGTCGTCGTTGTAGCGCCACCTTCGAGGTTCGCCTGCTGAGATTTTAGGAGTCGAGATTTCTGTCTCTCTCTCTGTAGTATGCGTTTTTTTGGGTTTCTTCTTTCTCTCGCTTGAAAGTTTTGAATTTTTGTGGTTGAGTTTAACATTGAACTTGCTGAGACGAAGAGTCATGTGCTTTGAATGAATATATTACTTTTTCTTTTACAGATATCAAGGATTATGTCACAGGATCTGAGGATCTTGAACAGTTGAACCTGCACAAGTCAAATCTGTGCTAGTATCAGTTCACAAGCTGTTTATGTACAAATTTATTAAGTTACTACTTCTTGAATGACTTTTACAGCGTGGTCGCAGCATTAGGATCTATATTTGTGTTCTTTCTGGTGAGCCAAGTGTTGCAACCACAACCTCTCAATGGAATTACTACAGCTATTAGGATCTATATTTGTGTTCTTTCTGGTGAGCCAAGTGTTGCAACCACAACCTCTCAATGGAATTACTACAGCTGCTGGTTTTGATGTCTTCCAAATAATATTTTTCACAGCGAGTTATTATTCTTTTCTTGCTCACCTGTAGGTACATATATCATATCGAAGGTTTCATTTGTGTTGGAACTAAGTTGTTTTGAGTGAGAGTCTTCAAAAGTTCATGTTTTAGTGACTTAACTTTCATATAATTAAGCACGACAAAGGACAAATATCTTTGAGTTATATCAACCATCACGCACAATTAGATTGCCTTACTTTAGTGTGCCACACTGCCATTGTATATAAAGTCGTTCAATATAAATATTTGGGCTATGGTTCGTTTATTTCTATAGATTATTTAGGCCAATTTTTTCTGTATATTGTGTCTGTAAACGATAGTGTAAAAGAAGCAAAGAAATTTAATGGATTCATGTGAAAGCTTCACTTTTTTTTGGGGGGGGGGGGAGGTCAAGTAAAAGCTTCATATTTAATTACTAAATAGTAAATACTACAGGTTGAAAGATAAATAGATTTAAAAAAACAAACTAAGAATCTACGGAACTGACTAATCGTTGGATTTGAAATAAATAGATTTAAAAGATCAAGCTTTGTTCTCAGAATGTAAGTAATGTGAACAGAAAATGTAAGGTTATTATATTCAATTTAATGCAATATATTTTTTAAAAAATACTAAAAGAAAAATCTCAACCATAATTTTAATACTGATATGAATTTAAAAACTGATATAAGGTATTTATCGTTATGTTTGTAGAAAATATCATATCAAAACAATACTAAAATAAATAGTGAAAGTTGTTATAAAAATAGTTCAAAAATATTGCATATAATTGAGAATGAATTAAGCATTTTATAAAAAATATATATATATATATTAAAAAAAAATTTAAAAGTATATTTTCGTAAGTATTGTGAACATAAAATGTAAGGTTGCTATATTTAATTTAATATTTTTTAGAAAGTACGAAAATAAAAGGTTCAACCATAATATTAATACTGACATGAAAATAAAAAAATATATACTTGTATAGTCCAACAAAAAATAATGTAAAATAAGCCGATAAAAACTTAACAAAAATAAAATTAGATAACTCATACTAAAAAAAACATATTAAAACATTTATACTGACATAGTAAAAATAGAACACAAATTCATTAAATAATCGCAATAATCATATTTGGAAATTTAGTTAACCCCAACAAAATTGAAGTTAAGTATTTTACAACAAACACAATCAACAGAAAAATGATAATAATGGAAAAATTGAAAACCAATGTTAAAAAAAAATTATAATGGAACAAACTTAAATATATTTTTATCAAATGTAATAATAAATAAATATATAGCCTAACATGTTATTTATAAATTTTAAACAGTAACATTACTATCATATTTTTATGCTACATGTTTTTTTCTCCAAAAAATAATAAATTGGCTTTTCTTTTTCGATTTTTTTAAATTATAAAATTTAAGAATAAATGTATTAAAAATCTATCAAATTCAATAAAAGAAAATATTGTGAACAAAGAAAATAATTATATTCTTATGAATTTTTATAATATAGTAAAAATATATATAATTTCTAAAAAAAAAGGAAACGGTAAAATTTGTAGTAAAATAGTGAACATTTATAATTAAAAATAAACTAAAAATTTTATTAAAATTTAAGATATATTTATATTATTTCATTCATTTGCGTCCGACCCTAGTATATCTATATAAAATAAAGAATATGAATTAAAATGAAGATAACTACCTAGATTGTCTCACAAAGTCTATTAATTAAGGAATAGTATTTTTATTATGCAATTGTTACAAAATATTTCAAAATAAATAATTAACAACCCCTTATTATACAAAATCAAATTGCAACATACTTTATTTCATTACTTAAACCAATAAAACTAGATAATAAGTAACTGTGTATGAACATAATGGTAGCGAGAGACATGTAATATTGTCCTTGATCAATACAATAACTGTGTGAAAAATACATTGTGACCAGAGATATGTGTTACTGGACTTGATTGTCAAAAAAATGAGAATCTTAGATAGAAATGTTTGAAATTGGTGCGATATTGAAGGCCAGCTTGATTCCAGTTTCCTGACATAGATGAAAAAATAGTCAATGAAAACTGTCATTACCATTTATATTTTGTAAAGTGTTATATTCTCGATTAATTTATAGTGGAAATGGATATATTGATTTATATATGGAGCTATGTTAAGAAAATTTCTTAAATAATAATTCTCTGAATTAGTGAAGCATTATTTGTTAGAATATTTTATATTTTAATGACGTAGGTGTCTTTTGTCTTTGTATCTATTCGGTTTGATTACAAATATCAAAAATTCATACTAAAGTTTTGAATTCTATTATTAAGAATGATATTTGATGGATCAGTTTCGATAATACATTAAAAAATTTGGGTATATTGATAATCCTCCTCTCTTGTCTTATTCAAATATATGCATTCTTCTAATTTGTATTTTTTGAGCAATGCTTCTAATTTGTATATGTTGAACACATATAATGGAAAATTTGTCTCTATTAATTGAAAAAAAAAACATAAATGAAAATGTGTGATTGTAAGGGTACAATCACAGAATACACTCAAACCTCTTAACAAACTCCATCAAGATCAAAGCACAATAACCACAAAGATCCTCAAACACTTAGAATCATTAGCACCTATGTTCACGATCGCACGCAATCAGCCCCTCTTGCACAATAACCATGTGCTCTGATACCACTCTCTCTGTCGTAAAACATCTTCGCCGTGAGCTCCACATATATCAGTCATTTCTGATGCTTCTCTGATGACTCAACCTCGGTTCCCTCTCTCAATCTTTCTTCCTTTCCTCTACTTTGACCAGTCAAACCACTCAGCTCCACCACCGAGTTTGCAGTAAGTGTAGATCTAGCTTCCGATCTACTTTCTCTTTCTGTTTCTCACTTAGATCTGTAAATCATGTGAGTTTGTGATTAGTATCATAGGTTCCTTGTTATGGGCAACTTTAGCTGTTTACTGCTTGTTTACTTCCTTCCTTTCGGGACAATCCCTTTTGAAGTGACTTTCTTTTCCACAGACCCAGAATTCTCTAGATATGGTTAGTGTCTGTGATCTAGAGCTCTTCTTGGATCTTTACTCCTGCCCTTTCCCTGATTTCCATTTGAACGTTTACCAGTTCTTCCCCTGGAAACTACGAGACCTTCAGCTCCTGACCTTGATTTTTCTGTAAGTCTTTTTTCCCTTAGTTCAGCTTCCTTAGAATAAGTGGATGTGGTGACTTCCTTTAAGGTCAAGTTCTCTTTGCCATTTCCATACTTCAATGTGTGAACCAGCGAATCATACAGAGGTGGTAAGCTTGACAGCACCTGAACCGCTTGATCTTCATCAGATATGTTGATGTTAAGACTTTCCAAATTGTCAACCACCTTTAGGAATGCATCCAAGTTTTCTTCAATAAATTTTTGCTCAGACATCTTAAAACTTGCAAAACTTGGTTTTAGATAAATCTTTTTTGGCAAAGTTTTGGATTGATAGTCAGCTTCCTACGCTTTCCAGACTCCTATAGCTGCATGCTTCTTCTTTACCTTGGCACAATATTAGTAAGGCTTGAGCATATCAGATTCCTCAGGCTAGTATTCTTTTCTTTAGCTTTAGGATCTGGATCTTCTTTAGCTTGAACCTTCGAATCTTCCATTTTTTCCAGATGATACTTCACCTGATTCAGCTTGCAGCTCCTTTCCCAGTCCATGCAATTCAAGTTGCATCAGCATCTTAAATTTCTACATGTCAAAGTCTCCCATGCCATCAAACTTCTCCATCTCAAACCTCATAACAGACTCCATCAGGATCCAAACACGATAACAACACATATCCTCAAACACTTAGGATGTTATCACCTCTGATCACGATCGCACGCAATCAGTCTCCACATGCACGATAACTTTGTGCTCTGATACCACTTGTCAGTATTATAATTTGATTGTTATCCTGTTTTATCGATTTGATCCTGATCTACTACGTTTGTATGTTTCTTGTAAGAGATCAAACGAAAATTTAAAATGCAAGCAACACAAGATTTATTCACCCAGACTTCATTTCCAAACGTCTGGAGAGAGATCGAAACTCTTAAACATGCACTAGCTCATTAGAATCAAGTACAGAGTCTCGGAACCTTTGTACACTCGACTATATCTCACATAAGAGTTACTACGAAAAGGTCACCTCTAAAAATGCACCACCGGCAATCATACTCTTTTCTTGGACGACTTGCGATAATCACTCTACCATCACCGTCACAATCACCCGAGATATGACTCTTTCTCTTGATTGTCTTCTGCTTTGGCTCGTAACAACCCGTATTTATGAAGAAGATGAAGTTTCACTTCTTCATTAAACAAAACTGCATTGTTTAGGAGCTTGTCTTCTCTTTTCAGGTTAGATCACGAAGGCCCAGCTCAAACCCAGCTCACTTTACTCAGCTGATGGACATAAGCCGTTGCTCCAGCCCACGAGAAAGACGGACACGTGAAGATGACAAACCCTTCGCTTCTCCTTATTCTCCATCGTTTAGCCACCCTCCTTACTCCTTCGTAAGCTCATCTCATTTTAACAACATTTGCTTTCAACGAACCAGACGGCTTAAGCAAGCAAGCGATTTCGAGGTACATCGAGAGAAGTTACACAGGGATACCTCCTGCTCATGGAGCTTTGTTGGCGCACCATCTCAGGACTATCAAGAACAGTGGTGTTCTTGTCATGACGAAGAAGTCTTACAAATTAGCAGCTACTACTCCTCCTCCCACTAGCGTATCTGCTGATCGTGAACTCCTCCCAGATCTGATTTCACAAGTAACAATTCAGTCAAGGAGAATCAATCATTACCTGATCGTGCTCCGACATCTACTCAGAAGCGTGGTCGTGGTCGTCCTCCAAAAGCTAAACCTACATGGGAACAGAATGATTTACCTGTTTCTCGACCGGAGGAGCAACCTAGGAAAAATGTACCTTTTCTGGCAGTGAAGGCTTGTTTCCGGCGGTGTGGAACCTTCAAAACCAAGAGATCGGCCTCCGAGTGGAAGAGCTATTGGGAGAGAGAGGAAGCCAGCAGTGGTCTCAGCTCCTGCTTCGGTGTTCCCTTACGTTGCTAACAGTGGAGTCAGACGCCGAGGGAGGCCAAAGAGAGTTGACGCAGGTGCTTCTTCTGTTGCACCACCGCCACAACCTACGTAGAGAGGGAAGCCGTGGTTATGAAAAAAGGACGAGGACGGCTTCCCAAGAAGAACGGATCAGGAGGCCTATGAAACCAAGGAGTGGCTGTATTCGTACTGGAAGACCCGCAGGAAGACCTAGAAAGGTTAATAATTCCTCTGTTTTCTCAGCGTCTGGGATCGCACAGTGATAGTTCCAAAACCCAATGTCACTTTCCACTCTGAACATTGGCACTTTCGAATTCGAGTTTACTGGTAGAGGTATTGTATAATTATTTTCGTGTCTCTGATTTGTGCCAAAACTTTTGATGCACAAAGTTCTATGAAATAGTTTCTACTGTATATTTTTTAGGTTTTGTGCCGTATATTTTATACTCATTTCTCTGCTTTTGACCTATGCTTATAAGTATTTAAGGTTTTTTGGGTTGGTTATTAAGAACAACGGGTCGGTGGCTCGTCTTGGCTTGTAATAATTGTTTAGAGTTCACTTTGGAAATAAGCTTTTGATTGATGCACAAATGTCTGGGAAATGTTTTTTTGTTCAAGCAAAAGTTTGGTTATTTAATAAAGTTCCAGAATTTGTGTGTGTTCCAAGTCTTTCTATTTTTGTTTAATTATTGCTTTTCTAAAATTTGCTAATCAAGGAGTATATCATACTTACACCTATTTTCTTTCCTTTATAAACATAGAATGCTGCGTCGAACGGAGCCCGGCTATTACCCATGGCAATATGGGCATTTGTCATGGGTCCATAGGTCTACAATTTATTTTGTATTATTTTTAAAGTTCATTTCAATCTGAAAAATTATCAAAAAGGACTTAGTGTGTTGTTTTATAGGTCCATTTCAATCTGTTAAATTATCAAAAAATCCATAATTGAGTGAACCTAATCTATATTAAAAGATAATAATAAAAAATATGTACTCTCACCTTTACCCACTTTCCCGTTGACAAAAGAAAAAAAAGCTCTAGAACCAAAGCAAGCGGTGAGCCGTAACACAATTCACAAACCAAAAATCATAGTCTATTCATCGATCTGTTAGTGGAATCTTTTTTCATATAGGTATGTTTAATCAATTATATTTGTGGCTTAGTTTATTGTTTCTGAGTTTTATTTTATAACTATTTATGAACCTATTTTTTATGCAGTTCTGAAACTTTTGTTGGTGATTTGGTGGATCTCGTTAAGTACTTTGGACACATCAAAATCCAGGTGACTTTGTTCTTTTATTTTAAAAAGAGATGGTGTCCGGAAAGGATCAGAGAAAAAAAAACAAAACGCGATGAACAATTTGTAGAATCTCAAAGAGGGGTTTTAGATAAGTTTGTTAAGAAAAAAGCACAAATAGTGAGACTTCTAGGGCAGAAGCTAATGTTGAATCTCATGAAAAAGAGTCAAATCCATCTAATTTCGAAAATGTTGACATTGATGAGCCACCAACTCTTCCTTTTGATATCTATGATCCTAGAAATTGGAATAATCGTGATAGTAAAACAAGGGATTTGTTGACTGAAAAAGAACCAAAAAGAGACATGAATCTTGAATTTCCTATTGATGAAAAAACAAAAAGGCATTTTGCATATAGACATTATTTAAGAAAGTTGTGTAATGGGGAGACAGTAGATAGAAAACGGTTAATTTACTCAAATCATGTTTATAAAGTTTACTGTTTTTGTTGTAAGTTGTTTAAATCTCATGGAAACATAAATTTATTAGCAAATGAAGGATTAAGAGACTGGAAACGTATTGGTGATAGACTAGAAGGTCATGAAAAAAGTGAGGAACATATCGCTAACATGAGAACTTGGAATGAATTCAAAGTTAGATTGCAAAATAATTTGACAATCGATAAAGAATTTCAACAAGAGATTGCGAAAGAAAAAGAACGTTGGACACAAGTTTTATATAAAATAAATGCTGTAGTGAAATGTCTTTCAAAAAGAAATTTAGCGTTTCGAGGATCAAATGAGAAACTTTACCAAGATAGTAATGGTAATTTTTTTAGGAATGATTGAGATGATTGCTGAATTTGATGTTATTATGCAGGATCATATAAGACGCATCCAAACTCATGAGGTACATCACCATTATCTTGGTCATAACATTCAAAACGAGCTAATTTCTCTTCTCGCATACAAGGTCAGATTTTCTATCACAAGTGTTATTAAAGAAGCAAAATATTTTTCTTGGTATCCTTGATTGTACACCAGACATGAGTCATCAAGAACATATGAGTATAATTGTACGATGTGTGAATATATCAAATAAAAATATTAGAATAGAAGAGTATTTCTTAGAGTTTCTTAAGGTAGATGATACATCGGGACTAGGCCTCTTTAATGAATTAAAAAGTGATCTTACGTCTCTTGATATTAAAAATGTGAGGGGACAAAGTTATGATACTGGTTCTAATATGAAAGGAAAACACCAAGGAGTTCAAAAACGATTGCTTGAATTAGTTCAAAAGCATTGTTTATGCCATGTGCTTGTCATAGCTTGAATCTGGTTGTTAGTGATATGGCACATTCTTGTGTGAAATCTGTTTCTTTTTTTGGGATTGTGCAATGCATTTACACTTTATTTCCGAGCTCTACAAAAAGATGGAATATTTTACTTAAGCATATTTCATGTTTTACAGTAAAACGTTTGTCTAATACTAGATGGGAGAGTCGAATAAAAAGTGTAAAAGCTATAAGATTTCAAGCTCCTCAGATAAGAGCAGCCTTAATTGAACTATATGATTTGTGTGATATGCTATTTCAAAAAGTGAAACTGAAAGCTTGGTTGATACACTTGAGAATTTTGAGTTTTTGCTTGGTATTGTTATTTGGCATGATATTTTATTTGTTATTAATATGGTAAGTAAGAAATTACAAGATAAAACCATATGTATTGACAATGCCATGAAACAAGTAGAAGATGTGATGTCTGTTTTTTGAGAAATATAGAAATGATGGATTTAGGTCTAGTATGAACGTGGCTAAAGATCTTGCTCACGAGATGGATATTGATGCTATATTTCCCAAAAAACGTCGATGTTTTAGAAAAAAACAGTTTGATGAAACTGATCATAACGGAGTAATTCAAACAACTGAAGATGATTTTAAAATCAATTATTTTCTTGTTGTTGTGGATATGGCAATTACTTCGTTGAATGATAGATTTGAACAAATGAGAACATTTGAAAATGTTTTAGGTTTTTTATATAATTCAGTGAAGCTCAAAACACTTGATGCTGTTGAGTTAAGAGAAAATTGCACTAATTTTTATAAAACATTTTCCCATGACGATTCGTCAGATGTTGATTTAGATGATTTTTTTCTGAGTTAAGAATGTTACAGGTAAGTTTGTCTGATGAAGCAATGACACCGATTCAGGTTCTTGAGTTGGTAAAAGCTATGGGTTGTTATCCAAATGTAGACACTGTTTACCGAATTTTACTAACCACACCTGTGACAGTTGCATCAGCTGAAAGATGTTTTTCTAAGCTAAAATTGTTGAAAAATTATTTGAGATCATATTTTTTTCAAGAAAGATTGAACGGTTTAGCAATTTTATGCATTGAAAAAAAAGTCTTGGAGAATATGAATTTTGAATTAATTATTAATGATTTTGCATCAACTAAAGCTAGAAAGAAACGTTTTATGTGATTGTTCTTTCGTTTTTAAAGAATTGATACCTCTTTTTCTAATTGTTTCAGGTCACGGAAAAAGAGGACACGATACTCGTCCAAGATTTGATCACGGTCAAGGTAATGGATTGAAGAATAGTTGAAGAAATGTTTATAAAAGGTCCATATTCTACGTTTCGCCCAAGGCTATGAAATAATTTAAGACGGGGCTACGGAGCTTCCGGACGACAAGATATTGACTATGGTGAACTCAAGAAGAAGTTTGAGTTGTTTATAAGTCGACTAATGAACACTATCTGATCCTCTCTTGGTTTCGTTTTCTTCTTATTTCAAAATTCTCCATGCTTATTATTACTGGTTCTGGCCTTCTTGTGTATTGCAGCAATGTAAAGCTAAGGAAATAGTAGATGTGTTGAAAGCTCAGGTCGGAGGAATTGAAAATCAAGTAGCGGTTCAAGCAATATATGAGCTGGAAGAGCTAACAAGGGAGACAACAGACGAACCACAGCACCTTGAAGAAGTGCAGCCAGCTGGACAACACCCTGAAGGACACGGACAAGGGCATGCACAGTCAGAAGCAGAGTATATGCAAGAAGCTCTGTTCTAAAGAGAGCTTTCACACAACTTATTAAGTGTAGGAAGTAGTGATGATGATGGTGGGTTTTCTTGTTCCGTGTTCCAATGATTTTTGAATCTTATAAGGGTGTTTGCAGGAGCGAAACACACACAAAAAAGAGACAAAACGATGATGTTTGTGTCTCTAACCAAACAACAAGGAGAGGTAGGGTAATTAATGTCTGTAAAGTGATTAGGATGTTGCCATTGTTCATGTACCATGTCTCTCTCCCTCGTCCATGTCTGTGTAGGCTTTGCCTTGTTTCTTAGACTGTTCTCTTTAGGCTTTAATTTTAGGAGTTAATGTTTCTTAAAAACGCAATATAATTTTTATAAGTGTTAAGGAACAAGTGATGATCGACCATGACAGGCCCGTTCCACAGACCCGTCCCATTCAGGCCCATCCGGCCAAGTTCTTAATGGCGGCCAGCCTTTTCCTATTTCCTCTTGTACTTGTTTTCCTATTCCTATTGGGCTTAGGTTTATCCATATCTATGACGGTGTAACTTGTATATAAATATAGGCCTTTGGCCAAGAGTAATTATAAGTCTTTTCCAATTTCTTATTCCACAACACGTTATCAGCACGACTCTAACCCTAGCTAAGAATTCGACCTAGAGACCCTAGAAACCTAATCTCTTTTGGCGGCCATAGCTTTCTGTTCCGACGTGATCAAGCAAACAAGGTATTCTCCTCCTCTTCTGTTCGTGACCAGACGAGGCGTCCAACTCCTGATCCGGCCGAGCAAGACCTGTCCGGCAGCGAAGCAATTCGTCCGCGAAGCTCTTCTCTTTTGGTGGTCCGGTTTCAGATCTTCTTCAAGCTAAGGTAAATAAAATTCTGAAACCTTAAAGAAAACCCACAAATCGAATTTGGATTGATTGGTAAAGGTTATGACAGATTAAATTTTTGCAAAACCCCTAAAACCCTAGATTAATAAGTCCAATCCCTTCCCATGAGTAAATCAGAGCTCTTAAAACAAAAGTTCGATTATGAGATTGTTTATCAATTAAAATCAAAGCCTCAATGGTTCTTGAATCTCGAAAACCCTCTTGATCTGAATGATCAAATTGAAACCTTAAACCTAGAAATCGATCAATCCCCTAAAATCTAACTATGATCGATTTCATCTAAAAACCCTAATTTTTTTTACTTGAAATCAAGCTGTCTGATTGATCTAATTGCTTGATTGAGTTGTTCATTTTGTTCTTGAGGTTTATTTGAATGTTTAGAACCGATTAGGATTGATAATTGCACAAACCTATTTTTTTTTAAGAAATTCGATTGCCATATGATTGAATCTGATTAAATTGTGAACTTTGAGTCTATTTGCTTGATTGTTCCTTTGATTAAAGTCGAAATTGGATTGAAAATGATTAGGAAAATTGCTAGTTTTGATTGAAAACCCTAATCTGTCCAGAATTAATAATTTCCTTTTTGCTAGAATTGAAAATTTTCCTTATTTTTCTTGCTGGAAATTTTCCTTTTTGCTGTTAGGGTTGCTAGAAACTTGCAATTTCGATATAATTGATCTGATTTAATTTTTTAGTCTGAATATTGGTTGATTGATCAATTAAAATCGAAAAAAAAATTTCAAAACCCTAATTTGGAAAATCTGATCCGATTTCTCTATGATGCATTGTTTTATTTTTGTTTCAGTCATCTGATTGTCTGATCATATAGAAATCGTGTACTAAGGTTCCATCATTGCTTGATCATATTAACTGAATTGAATTGGTTGTTTGATCATAACTGGATCTGATTGCATTGCTTGAGTGATCCGATTTTTTTTTTCTTCTAAAAGAATGAAATCTATAACTTTCAGATGTCGAAATTGACCAACCTAGACTATGTTGCTCTGAATGTCTCTGGTGACAACTACCTTCAATGGGCACTTGATACAAGGATCATGCTGAGATCAAAGGACCTTGGTGACACGATCACTGTAGGCAACAATACAACTGATAAAGATAAATATAGAGCGATCTACGTGATCCGCCACCATCTACATGAGAGTCTAAAGAATCAGTATCTCACCATGGAAAATCCACTTGACCTTTGGACCGCCTTACAGCGGAGATATGATCACCAGAAAACGGTGCTATTACCAAAGGCTCAATTTGAGTGGAGAACCTGAGATTCCAAGACTACAAGTCTGTGGATGAATACAACTCGGTTCTATTCAAAATTGTTTCAATGTTGAAACTTTGTGGTGAAGAAGTAACTGAAAATGAGTTACTCAACAAAAACCTCTCTACATTTCATTCTAGTAATGTGTTACTGCAACAGCAGTACAGAGAGCGAAGATTCAAAACTTATACTGATTTAATCTCCTGCCTATTATTGGCTGAGGCTAATAATGAGTTACTAATGAAAAACAGTGAGATGAGACCTCCTAGGACAGCACAATAACCTGATTCATCTAGACAGGCCATGGAGCCTAAGAAAGAGGTGAACCTCGTCCAACACAATAACCAACCCGGACCTAGCCGTGGAAAGGGTTATGGACACGGCCGTGGCACAAATAAGGCACACGGACAAGAAAGAGGCCGCGGGAACTCAAATGGTTCTGGCCGAGGCCGAGGCCGAGGTGTGTCCTTTAAACCTAAAATCAAATCAGATTTGTGTCACAGATGTGGTATGGGTAATCATTGGGCAAAGAATTACCGGACTCCTAAGCACTTATGTGAACTTTACATGGAGAGTCTGAAGAAGAACCCGGAAGCCCATATGGTTCAAGATGCTGGATATGATGGTGATGATGAAGAAGACATGGACAACGTCCAAGGTGACCCAAGTGAACCTGAAAATCACGAAAAAGTTGATCACATGGAGTATGAGACTTCAGACATCTTGAAATAAGGAATTAAAAGTTCCATGATTGTTTTCATTTTATTAAACTATTGTTGGTGTTTTTTATTTTCCTGATTTGTTTTGGTGTTAAAAATTATATTATGAATGAAATTTTTTTTAATGCACCTAAAAATCAAAATAAAATACCAAATATGAAAAAAAAAATTTCATTAAATTTCATGATTCTTGTTTTTGAAGAATAAAAATGAGTACAAATTTGCTGGTATAGTAACATACGGCCAAGACATTTCCTAAAGGGCATTATATACACCAAAAAATTGTGGCCCATTGAAAAAAAAAGAAAAAAAATGGTTTCCAAATAGAAACAATGGGAACAAAAAGGAAATAAAATGTTCCTACAGATTTAAGAAAAATCGCCTAAGGCCTTATAAGTAAAATGGTCAAGACTATACCTGCGTACTCTACTGATCTAGACTATGCCAAAGGATCAGTATGATAAGAAGGCAAAAGGCCTAGGTAACCAGATTGGTTGACCCACGAAATTATATGACATGACTGGATTAGCCACCCTAGTCTAAACTTGATGCAAAGATTGATATTGCAAAAGGCACAAAGAGTTAACCCATAAAATCTCACGTTGTGTAACATGTACACAAGGGAAACTCATTAGGCTATAAACTCTCAAGCATCTAAAGATTATAGCATGTTCATGAGGGGGAGTGAGGAAACCCGTGGTCCATGACCATACTATAAACATGGACATGACAACTTGGTCGTACAGGCCATTACCTTGGCCGTACAGGCCATTACCTAGGAGGTTCAGACTCTAAAGTCTATAAGCTTGGGGACATCACGAGTTTTACATGTATAAAAGGTTAATATGCATTAGGCCATATAAGTGAGCATAGATATTCCCATCTCAGATTGAATACGGGTCATGAGCCAGACAGACACCATCTTAAGAGACTTTGAATAAACCACCACAAGACATATGTGCCGTCTAAGATGGAACCTCAGATGAGGTTTGGGAAAATATGTTGGCTATGAACATGTCTTTCTCCCACGAATTTTGAGAGACCTTGGGCCAAATATGGGTGATCAAATTATGGCCAGGTACACGGATTGCATGACTAAAAGAATCCGACTATCCAACATCAGGGGGAGATAGTAATAAGCTGGTAAAAGATTAATGAAGATTAATAAGAGAAATGGAATGGTATTAACCATCTTTGTCTTGGCAAGATCCTCGGACCAGAGAATATGATCTAAGACGTCCAAAGAAAGAAAGATTATGCAAAACTAGCTAATTGAATGCCAGACAGATTAGACCCGAAAAGAAAAGAAAAACCAGCTTGCACCACGAAATTAATGTCCTAGAAGAGACATAATCAAGTTGCTACAAAGTATATTAAAGAAAGACCAATATGTTCCATAAGATAAGGAACCTCGGATAGAAAGAGAAAGGTGCATAGAATGACAGATCCGAGGTCATAAGGGAAACCAGACATGACATTGAGATAAGGCTGCACAGCTAAACATCTAAGGTATCAAACCATGTAGATTGGGACGCCAAGCTGCAAAGGAAATGAAGGTCCTTGATAAGAATGAGATCTCAAATTGATTGGATCATGTCTGGAACACAATGGAACAATATACATAAGAGTGTCGACACACAAATGATAAAGATGCATAAGAAAATAGCACTTGAGTTTTAAAGATATAAGCGAGGATCAGAACCCACGTGAATACAAGAATGCATTCATAGATTAAAAGGAAACGTGGGGTTTAAAGAAGGATTTAAAGAATCTATAGAAAAGATGGGCGTATTGGCCATATAGAAACGCTATCTGATAAACCAGTGAAGAATGGGTCCTATGTGAGGAAAAGAAATCGTG
Source organism: Brassica juncea (assembly GCA_018703725.1). Classification (NCBI taxonomy): domain Eukaryota; kingdom Viridiplantae; phylum Streptophyta; class Magnoliopsida; order Brassicales; family Brassicaceae; genus Brassica; species Brassica juncea. Next base: position 6,092,428 of record CM031941.1, read on the forward strand.
AGATGTAGTACATGATCACGTTGTCTAAGGTGTTCATGTTCCTACTTACAGCATTCAAAGAATGGCTTGTTACACAAGGTTACTCACAGAGACCAAGGAACAGATTATAAGGAGATATACTCCTATGTGGTGGATGCTACTACATAAACTTAAAATTGATGAGGTCTGGACACAAAAGAAATAATGATGTAGTAAGCAGCATATAGATCACTGGATATAAAGATAATAAAGGTACCAGAAAGATGAGGAAAGAAGTTCTCATAGAACAGCGTTGTTCCTAAGCTGTTTATGGACTGAAGCAAAAGCAGCTGCATATAAAATGATAGACTAAGTAATACTTAGTAAAAGAGTTCTAAAAGAACGTTCCTATCAGTCCATGTATTCTTACAAAAGAAAATCTCTTGTGTTTATGAATAAACCAGCCTAAAAGAGATTATGTGTTTTCGATGATACAAGTTATCGATTGATTCTTGGACAGACTATGTTTTACATATGATGGGACTACAATGATTTGTAGTAGAGATCATAGCCGTGTGTGTGTATATTGAGATCAGCACGTCACAAATACATATTGTAATGAGAGATGGTCATAAGAAAAGGCAAAGGGAACCATTAAGGTTCACGCCAAAGTCCATACCAATCAAAGACCATGTCCGGCTATGTTCCGGCCCTATCGTCCATGGGAGACGACCAACATGTCAACCCAAAAATGTGGTATGGCCTTGAGTACACTGATCATGTCATTGCAGCAACATTGGGCTACAATATAATAGCCATATATGAAGCCAGCCGTGAGAGTGTCTGGTTGAGATCCATGACACATCATGTCCAAGTTGTCCAAGTTGTTTGTAGGATGACCAAAGGAACATAACCACCAACCGTGTTATATGGAGATAACGCGGCCTGCATTGCATAGCTCAAGGACAGCTACATCAAAGGAGACAAGACGAAGCACATTCTGCCCAAGTTCTTCTTTACCCATAAGCTTCAGAAGGCCGGCGAGGTTCAAGTGCTACAAGTGCGTTCAAGTGAGAATTCAACTGATCTCTTCACCAAATCATTGCCAACCTCGACGTTCCAGAAGCTTATACACCAGATAAAGATGCGTTGACTGAAAGATCTTCAGTGATGCATTCATCAGGAAGAGTTCATGTGTTGTACTCTTTTTCCTTATCCATGGTTTTGTCCCACTGAGTTTTCCCGGAAATGTTTTAACGAGACAACATCAAAAGCATGTAACAAACCCTGAACGGATGTATCGATCAAGGGAAAGTGTTAAGGAACAAGTGATGATCGACTATGACAGGTCCGTTCCACAGGCCCGTCCCATTCAGGCCCGTCCGGCCAAGTTCTTAATGGCGGCCAGCCTTTTCCTATTTCCTCTTGTACTTGTTTTCCTATTCCTATTGGGTTTAGGTTTATCCATATCTATGATGGTGTAAATTGTATATAAATATAGGTCTTTGACCAAGAGTAATAATAAATCTTTTCCAATTTGTTATTCCACAACAATAAGCACTTCTATGATGGTTTCTTCAGTCTCTAACGTCATGTTGGTATTATCTTAAGCCGTAAGATTTAGCGTTGGTTATGTCAGTTAATTGATTTAACCTCCCTTTTAAGTAATTATTGAAAAATTAGGTAGGAGGTAGACCGGTATTGTCTTCACTCCCTTTAACAAACCATTTTTTTCCTCCAAAACAATTTGAATTTGAAAAAAAGTTGGGTCATTTTCAGTTTTTTTTTTTGTTCTTTTCTGAAAAAGTTAAAAAGAATAAGCAATTAGTACAAAATATTAGCTTAGCATTATAAGTACTTTTTTTTGCTCGATAAAGAATCACAGAACCAAAAACTAAAAATTAAATTAAAATTTCTTGTTATTTTGGTGACTAATTTGTTTGACCAAAACTTTTTGTTTCTTGTAAAACTAAAAAATAATCAAACTATTGAAAGAACACAAGATTTGTCGGAAAGTATTCTAATTTAACCTAGTTGAAAAAAATTCATTCTCATTACCCTACCAAAATTCTATATACCCTACATTTTTTTCCTATATTTCTCTTCTCCTTATTACCCTCAACTATTATATTATTATCATTTTCCAGCGGTCCCCACACGCTTTATGTTTTTTTTTTTAAATCGATGCTTCCCTCCTCATAAAGCCAACCTTAAAATCTAACAACCTAACAGCCGACCCCACATCAACCCACCCCTCTCCTTCCAACAGCTGTCCCTCGTGTCTCATTTCTCCCATCATGTTTTCCTTTCCCCAACCACCATCGAATTTCTTCTCCCCTTCCACTTGAGATTGGCGATTTTGAAGCTTTTTTAAGGTAAAATCATGCGTTTTTTTTTACGAAATTTTCATAATAATATACTACTTATGTTCTATGTATTATGTGTAACGAAAAATGAAAGTATTGCTGTAAAATTCGTGAGAGTTTTCAAAGAAAAATGAAAATATTAGATTTCAAAAAATATGTATTTTTCTCTATTTTTAACACGGTTTTGAAAGGAAAAAACATGAAAATTGTGTTAGACGATAATCTGAGTTATGTAACACGTTATGAGTTGATTAAAAAGACTTAAAAAGATGAAAAACTAAAGTTTTAGGTAAAAATGGAAGTTTTAGGTATTTTGTTATGAAAAAGGATGCTTAAGAACGATTTTGTATATTTCTTATTGTTTACCACTGTTTTAAAGCAAAATAATGCATTACAGTAGTAGTATACAGTACTGTGGGTTGTATAACATTCTTTTGGTCAGTTAAAAGTGTTAAATAGACAAAAGCAAAAATTTATAAAAACTACTGGAACTACTGGTACTACTAAAGTGAAACGTGTATTACTTGTATTACTGGAACGACTCTGTACCAAAGATCTTGGACAACTTAGATTCTTTAAATGGTTAATTAATCATAATTTTATTTCTTTTCAGGGAATTATATGGCTTCTCCTATTACAATCATATGTTTTGACTATGGAGGAAGTTACATCAAGGATGGGGCTGAGATAAAGTGGATCTCGGGAGAAGATCAAATTCACACTCTAGTGATGAAAACATCTGTGGAAGAGGTTACATATTCTGAATTGGTCGAGTGTATATTCAAAAAGATTAAGGCAAATGGAGATGGGATGGTGAAGATTAGTTACTTTCCATTTGTATTGTATTCCAACAAGCCATCATATATTTGGTGTGATGAAGACGTTTTGGGTTATCTCATGCAAGTAAATCATGATAAATGTAGAAGTGTTTTACATGTGGAGATCAGAAGTGACATGGATGATACATATGGTGGTATGCCGCTTTCAGAAGATGATTATGGAACTGATGATGAAACTGATGATAGCTATGTTGGTCTTTCTGATGGTGATGGAAGTGATACATACATAACTGAAGAAGATGGAACCGAGGAAGATGGGACCGAGGAAGATGAGACCGAGATAGATGGAGCTGAGCAAGATGGAACAGAGCAGGATCATGAGATTGGGGGCATGATCACGCCTTACACAGCTGAACAACATGAATACTTTGAGATGCATGAGGATTTAGAGCATGGGTATGAAGGTACAGAAGTCGGTATGGGAGATGAAGCTGCAAGAGCGGGAGTTGAAGCCACAACAGTAGTAGAAGAAGAATGGGATGATGGTCTCGATTTGGTTAGGGGTCAAGAATTCAGAACTAAGACAGCCATGCAAGTTCTAGTACAGAGGGGTGCGCATAAGAATGGTTTTGAGTATGACACAATGAAGTCCGATACTGGGAGATTTGTGGCAAGATGTCGAGCAGCGAAAGAAGGTTGCAAGTGGTATTTGCGTGTAGCAAAGCTTAAGAATTCAGATCTTTGGACGGTAAGAACTTACATCAAGTCTCATACATGCTCAGTGGTAACTACAAGTACCCTTAGAAATAGAAGGAGAGGCACACCACAGGTTGTTGCATCTGTTTTGGGTGAAGAATATCTCGGTAGATATGACACACCAACACCAGCTGATCTGATCAGTATGGTTATACACAAGGTTGGTGTTGATGTATCATATGCCACAGCATGGAGAGGAAAAAGGATGGCTGCTAATGAAGTGCGAGGTACTCCGGAAGAGAGTTATTCTTTGATACACTCCTATATGCACATGCTTAAGCTGAAGAATCCTGGCTCGGTAAGTTATGTTGAAGTGGATGCGGCGAAAAGATTTAAGTATCTATTTTTCGCATTTGGAGCTTCCATAGAAGGGTTTGTAGCGATGAGGAAAGTTATCATTGTGGATGGAACACATCTTAAGCATGTTTATGGTGGAGTTCTGCTTGTTGCGACGGCTCAAGATCCTGATCGTCACCATTACCCTATTGCATTTGGTGTAGTTGATGGTGAGAAAGATGAAAGCTGGACGTGGTTTATGAATAATTTGAGGTCAGTGATATCAGATGTAGACGGATTGGTGTTTCTTTCGGATAGAAATGTGAGCTTGATCAAGTCAATACGTGAGGTGTTCCCAACGGCTGCACATGGGTATTGTATCTGGCATTTGGCTCAAAATGTCAAAGGACATGTATTCAACAACAGAGACGTTTGTGCAAGCAAGTTTAGAGAATGCGCATATGCTTATACAGTGGCTGAGTTCAATGTTCTCTATGCTGCTTTTTCCAGAAAGTATCCTTCTGCTGTCGAGTATCTGGAGAAGAGTGTTGAAGTGGGAAAATGGGCAAGATGTTACTTTGAAGGAGACAGATACAATGTTGACACGACCAATGCAGCAGAATCTATCAATGGTGTTCTTCGGGAAGCGAGGAAATACTTCATGCTACCGATGATTGATGTTATCATTAAGAAAATGGCTGAATGGTTTAACAAACACAGGAAGAAGGCAGCTCAAATACCAGCCACAAAGAAGCTTGTGCCTAAAGTGGAAACCATGTTGTCAAAAAGATGTTTGGAAGCGAGGTGTTTAGATGTGGTTGAGATAAACAGCTTTCTCCATGAGTACAATGTCGATGGTAAAGACGGAAAGATTTATACGGTTGATTTGCAAAGAAAAATGTGCAGCTGCAGGTGCTTTGATATAGACAAAATCTCGTGTGTTCATGCATGTGCTGCTGCGAAGTTCTTGAGTGTTGGAACAGACCTCCATCTCCAAGATTTTTGTTCGAAATACTATACGGTGGAGCTTTGGGCGTTGGCATATTGGAGGACGATTTATCCTGTGCCACATCAGTCTGAATGGGTTATACCAGATGAAATTCGAGCACTCAAAGTTCTTCCTCCATTATATGATAAAAAGAAAGGACCCACTCAGAAGCAAAGGTTTCCATCAGCCGGAGAATCTCGTGGACGAAGAAGAGGACGAGGAAGGGGAAGGGGAAGGGGAAGGAGCAGAGAAAGGAGAGGCGGACGTTTGTATGAGTATTTTGAGAGTGGAAGTACTTCTGCAACCGCCGAGTAGCATGGGACTCTTGTGATTTGAACTATGTGTAATATGTGTAATATGGAACTACTAGTACTACTATTGGAACTACTATGTGTAATATGGACTACTAGGACTATTGGAACTACTATGTGTAATATGGACTACTAGGACTATTGGAACTACTATGTGTAATATGGACTACTAGGAATTACCTAGTACTACCATGAGCTACCAAAAACTACCCTGTATTACTATGTGTTATGTATGTTTCTAAGAACCTTAATTTTCTTCTTATTATTTATTTTTAGAAGATGTATCTCGTATTTAACGTGATTATATGTCCATTCATGTGTTTATTTTTTAAAATAGACATAAAATGCTCGTAAAATCTCAAGTTGGTAGAAAAATTCTCATTTCAATAGAAAACATCCTTATACTTCCTTGTTAATGTCTTGATGGGAAGACCATGATGAGATGAATTTCTGAAAACACATATTTTCTAAAAACATTTCCTGCCAATGTGTTATATTCAGTCTAAAAATGTCTAAATGAATTGGTACTACTAATTAATTTAATTTAATGACGTTGTATTACTAAAAAAAATGCTATAATCTGCAAAAGTATTACTATGAAGAATGAAGTATTACTACTACCTTGAGTATTACTAAGAGTAAGATAAATATTACTTTAATATTCAAACATGTTTGTTTAATATTATCTTTTCACACGTTTTAGACATGTGTCATACATATATTTTTTTATTTTACATTGTGCTTCACGTTTTAGACATGTGTCTTAGGTTTTTTTTTTTTTTTTTTTTTCATGAAGTGTTGACATTGTTTTTGTCTTAGTAATACCCAGTAAACCTAGTAGTACAAATTTTTTCTTAGACCATATATTGTATTGTCTTGTCTTGATTAGACCAAACCTGCTTCAAGACAATCACACAACACAACAAGCATTCAGTTCACAACAAGCATTCAGTTCACAACAAGCATTCAAGCATCCTACATACAACAACATAGCATCATACATAAGTTCACAACAAATCCGAGATAAATATTAAACACATAAAAGTTCACTAAGCCTCAGTTCTTGGCTTCTTCTTGCGCCCTTCAATCTCATCGGTGTCAGCTTCAGTGTAGGGAGAGGAAATCCATTGTGATCGTGTACGTGTCCTCTGTTTTGGCGTTGTGAACTTCTTTGGGTCAGTAGACTTTCTCGGTCTACCCCTCGGCTTAGGATCATTCTCAGCTCCCTCAGCTCTCTTATCCGTCGCAGGCTCATCCGTCTCCTTAGCAGAAGCTCCCTGCTCCGTCTGCTCTACAGTAGGAAGTTCCTCAGCTGCATATGTCTTATCGACAGCAGGAGCTCCCTGCTCTGTCTGCTCTACAGTAGCAGGCGTCTCATCTACAGCAGAAGCTCCATCTTTGCTCTTGCAAACTGTAAGAATCCACCCTTGTTTATATTCCCCTGAAAGAGCCGTCTCATCAACAGCAGAAACCTCATCATCCCACTTAAGAGAAACTTTCCTAAACCCTCTCCCCATATACGCGGCTGCTGCCTTAGTTCTACCACGTGGTGGCTCTGTTTCCACCTCTACTCCACCCTCTTCTTCCACCTCTGGCTCCTTATAAGCTTCTACCTCTTCAGTTTCAACCTGAGTCTCTGTTCCCATCTCATTGCCTTCATTCATCGTTTCTTCACCTTTCTCTTTTTCTTTGTCTTGTTCAGCATCAACCCGAGGCTCTGTTTCCACCTCTACTCCACCCTCTTCTTCCACCTCTGGCTCCTTATAAGCTTCCACCTCTTCAGTTTCAACCCGAGGCTCTGTTCCCATCTCTTCATCCTCTTTATCTTTCTTCCGAGCCTCGTCTTCAGCTTTCTCTTCCTCTCCTTTTTCGTTGGAGCGCCCCAGATCCCAGTCAAAATCTGTGTTTCGGTACTCAAAACCTTCGTTGTTCTCGTTCTCCTTCCTCTTCATATCTTTCTCAATGCCATCAAGCCTCTCTTCTATTGCCTTCTGCTTCTTGGCTCCCTTTATTAACTTGCGCTGATATTCCTCAAGGGATGTGAGCCTCTTCTCCACTTTCTTCTTATTAAACCTTCTTTTCAAAATTTTGTGGCTCTTTTCCATGACACCAAGTCTCTTGTCCATTTTCTTCACCGTCACACACACTTCACTCAAACTACCCATCAACCTCTCTTCAAACCCTTTCAGAACGTCTTCCAAACCATGATTAGAGGAGGATGCTTCTTCAACCCGAGGATCTTTGCCTTTCTTATCAGTAAACTCCCTTGCAGCCACATCTAACTCATAGAGTTCTTGCCAAAAGATGGGCTTCTTCTTCACAGTAAGCCATGTGCTCCACAAATTACTTGCTCCTTCTTCGTTTTCATAGTCTGGCTCTTCCTCTGTTATGCTTGCCATGAGAGGTTCCTCATTGACATTAGGAACCAGAACACTATTAATATCCTGAAAATAATACCAAAACATTATCAAACATAAATTATATTTTATTCACTTAGTCTAGAAAAAACAGTATTTACACACACATTAGTTGTTCCAAGTGTGTGGTACAAATCCTCAAGTGGAAAACCTCTCATGCTGTTACTTTGGAACCACCTCTTGCACATCCTCGGACACTTACTCAAACATCCATCTACACCTTCTCTGAATTGTGCATTCAGAGCTGGAATACACTCAAATGCCAAGACCTGAATGTCAAAACAAAGCAATCAGAACTGATTCACAAAATAAAAACAATTATTTAAAGATGAAAAATTTAGATGTACATCCAAAGGAATTATGAACCCGGGAAAGTTGACATTCTTCTTAGGTTTCCCCTTCAGAAGCTTCATCACATGACTGATGGACCCGAGAGCATCGTCATACGTCAACCGACCCCAAGGAAAGGTTTTAGTAAGCTCCACATCGTTGGCGACTCTTAATATGAAAGAGTCAAAAGGAGCATTGTATCTTGCCTTGGCTCTAATAATAGTGCCTAAGAAGTAAAGCACCGCCATCCTGAGTCGATCACCACACGCACTCATGCTCACCAACTTCTCTTTCACAGATGTCATTGTAATCTCACTACGTTTGTTGAAATGCCTGTCTACAAAAGCAAAGCTCCCAATCTTCTTATACTTAGGCGGGTATGCACGGCAGTCCAATCCCGAGATTAGTGCATGCTCTCTCAGTGAGTACCGAATGGGCACGCCATTAACAGCAAACCAAGATGCGTCTTCTCCCTCGTTTAAAGGAATCGTGCGCAGTAGAAGCATCCACATATCCAACAACTTCAAGTTTGGTTCATCCGGCATGTGGAAAAAATGATTAAACTGAGGGTGGTTTTCAAACCACTCCAGCTCAGGCTTAAACTTAGGCTTCTTCAGGATCTGCACCGTCTTGCTCACATAACACTTGCTCTGTATCTTACACTTCTGAGTGAACTCGGTGTTCTTGAAGTATAGCTCATCAGGGGGCAATGGCTGGGATTCCTGTAAACCACAAAAACAGATTAAGCCATATATTTTTTGTCTTAGTAGTACTAGTCACACCAGTAAGACTCCAATAACAATTTTTAAAGAATAATTTTGAGAATAATTTACCTCAGATGAAGCTGACTGATGATCAGTCTCATTCTCATGTGCAGGCGGATGACCAGACTCATTTCCGTGACCAGACTCATTTCCTTGACCAGACTCATTTCCCTCACCAGACTCTTCATCATTCCCCGTAACGTCTTCCAAATATTGCTCTTCTACAGGTACACTTTTTCTTTTAGATTTTTTCTTTCTCTGCTTAGTTTTCTTTTTTCCTCCACGATTTTGGCCTGTCATTATCCTATAACAACAAACATTTGATTTGTCATTATCATATATTTACAAATCTATATCATCTCGATATCCTATAACAACAACCATCGAAGCTAACAAACCCATTCAATATCCACAAAATAAATAACAGATACTTCTATTCTCATTACAACACTTTCGATCTACATAACTTCATAACCAAACATCCCGTTCACTCTCCATAATCTCATAACCATTTTCAATAATTGTATTAACCATTTTACTACTAGGTTTTCAATTAAATTACCCTAACCTTTCACAATTTTTACCAATACCAAATCGATTCAACAAGCACACATCATTTATACCAACGAAACCCACATCTAAACGATTTGAATCTATGAAAAAAGGTATGAAAACGCGTTACCTTTTACACACCGAGAATGGTGATGGAAGATCCGTTACGAGAGGATAAAAGGAAGCCTAACACCGGAAGAAGATGGTGATTCTGATGATGGACAAGAGAATATGCGTTGGTTTTCTGTGGATTGCGTTGGGTTTTGGTGGATTTCGGTCGATTTCGTCGAGTTCGTCGGGTTCTAGGGTTTCCAATTGATTTTCTTTTGATTTGGGGGAAATAGGACTGAGAAACACTTACGAGAGAAAGAGGAACGAAGGTTTGGTTTTGTTTTGGGAAGGTTTGGTCTATTTGGGAGAGAGACACGGAGAGAAAGAGAGGGTTTGGGAGAGAGATAGGTGGGTCTCGCCCACGGATCCGGGATCGTCTAAGTCGGGTCAAATATACTTGGGTTGGATCTGTAAATATTAGATTTCATTAAGGGTAGTTTCGTTTTTTACCACGTTTTCGATTAAAATAGAATTAAAAATATAGTCTTTTTTATTGATAGGACAAGAGAGAATACACATGGGAGTGACTGGGGCAAGGAAGAATACGCTTCAGATTTGTCGATAACATAAAAGAACGTGTCGAGGGTGGACCCGTATCGGTTAGCACAACTGATTCTGAACCTCTCGGTCCGTCGTTTTACTCTCTCCAAGCTCCAGCAATGGTGACTCTCTTGTAACCGCGAATCCATCTCTCTCATCTTTCTTCAACGCCAAGTTTCTCAAGGGTTCTTCAGTATCTCTCATTCGCAAAAACTTCACCTTCTTTAAGCTGAACAAACAAAGGTACGTGCACTGCGAACCCTAGCTTCATCTCAACATTAGCGAAATCGTGTTTGTGTAGTTTTACTAGTTTAGTCTCCGTCGAAGTCCGTTAGTTACGGTTTCGATTCCCTTAACCGCCGTTTTCACAAGAGCTTTCTTTCTTAATCGAATCTTAGATTTCTCATGGCGACAGCATCTGAAACTTCTCCCGCGACTCACGGAATTGGTCTCGAACCTCCGAGATCCGATACACCCGGAGACGCGTCTGACCTCACCGGCGTCTCAGCCGCGGCTGGTTCTCAGAAACGCGGCCGAGGTCGTCCGCCAAAACCCAAATCCGACTCCCAGCCAAACGGTGTCGTTCCAACTAGGAAACCAAGCGGTCGCCCGAAGAGAAACAGAGATCCAGCGGCAGCTGTTCCGACGGCGGTTGCGAGGAGCGGCCGTGGTAGACCAAAGAGGTCGAATACTCTGTCTGCAACGGAGTCTCTGGTTGAGAGATCTAGAAAGCGTGGGAGGCCAAAGAAAGATGACGTGGCTGCTCCAGCTAAGAAACGTGGGCGGAAACCTAAAAGTCAACAAGTTGCTAAGAGGAGTGTGGGTAGGCCGAAGAAGGTAACTCTCCTTCTCTTACTAATATGTTATATTTGTCTCTGCTCTTGAATGTCTTATGTTTATCAGTGTGTAACAACTTTTAAATATGTGTATTTGGTCAATATATCTTATCTGAATTTTGCTGTAATAATGTGGAAATGTAAATGGTTAGTTTATATGGTAAGTCGTTATCATCTCATATCTTATCAGTGTGTAATAATTTTGAAAAGATGCCCATGTTTGGTTGTCTTATCTAAATTTTGTTGTAATAATGTGGAAATTTAAATGGTTGGTCTTTATCATCTCATATGAATATCAATATCTACAAGTATCTAGTTCATGTAACACATAACCATGCTTATATACACCTGTGACCTGTGTATTACTTATGTGAAAAATCTGTTTTGTTCGCATGAAGGCAACAAAAGGTAGTACTAGGCAGGGAGCTGCAGACTCGAGAGAGCTCAAGAAGAAAGCTGCACTCTTAGTAAGTCAACAACACTCACCTGTTTGCTTCTCTATAGTGATATTAGTTTATCTCATTAGTTGAAAAGGGGATTTGTACAAGAGAAAGATGCAGATAGCCAATCTCATTATAATTTTCTGATGAAAATATTTGTTGCAGCAAAAGAAAGTGAAGCAAGCTGCAGAGAAGTTGAAGGTAGCACTTTCAGCAATCGAGGAGGTCCAAGAGCTAGCGGCAGGAATGTAGAAGCTGTGATTTGACTTTTCTACAAAACGGATAATGGAGAATAATCTTTATGCTGGTTTTTTATGGGAAAATTGGGAAAACATCCATTGAGAATTTAAGACTATTGTTTGATTTTCATTTAGGTTTTTATGTACGTTCGTAAGGGATGGTACCGGAAGAGAAAACAGTTAGTGGCAGGTGCTACTGGTTCGTAAGCTTTTATGACAATCCAGTAGCTATGACATGGGAGAAAGTCACACTTTTGCGTTAAAACTCTTGGTTATGAATTGAATTTCTTTGTCGCCAAGATATATTATTAGTGTATCGATATTGCTGATTGGAGTCTGGATTCTAGAATAGTTCTTTTGACCAGTGGCTGATCTAGGAAAACTTTTAATCAGGGGCACAACTAAAAACTTTTAAACTAGACGGGAGCATTGTCATAGGATTTGAGCTAATTACTTCAAAATTCTCAAAATTTGAACTGAAAACTTAAACAAAATCAAAAATTAGTTGGGGGCACGTGACTCCGTACATTGTAAGCTACATCCGCCCCTGCTTTTGACTCTAGTCAATCAACAATCTTATAGATTGTTTTGCATTCTCATGATCTAAACTAGGCATGGACACTAACGTATCAAATTAAAGTTGGACATTTCATTTCTAGGGAAATTAGTACCGATCAGAATTTCATATCTAGGAAATTAGTACCAATCAGATAAATTATATTTCGAGTCGGATTCGATCTGATACCATTCAGGTTTTGGTTAGTTACATCCCCAAGAACCGAAAATTAGACCCGTTCGAATCCACTTGAAAATTAGATATCTATTAAATTATTTTTGGTCACCTAATTTTTTTAAAATGTATTCAGTGTAATATTGAATATTTGAAGAGACCCAAGTTCGATTCTTCACAGCTGCAAATGACATCAAAAGAGTTATCCGGATATGTTTTTCTGGTGCAATCCGCGACTTCAAACTCATGATCTAAACTAGGCATGAACATTAAAATATCGAATTCGAGTCAGGTATTTCATATCTAGGGAAATGGGCACAAATAGGATAATTTGGAATTTTTGACTGGATTCCGTTTGGTACCATTTAGGTTCGGGTTAGTTACATCTAAAAGAACCGAGAATAATCCAATTTGAATCAACTTGTTAAAACCAAAACATATCCTAAAATAACCGAGCTTATTCAAAATGTCTATGTACTAAATATAACTCTAAGACAAGTTAAATAGTCCAACAACTCAATTAACTTCTCTCTTTTTGGTTCTAGTTTGGATCATGCTTTTGTACCCAAACATATTTTAGAATATCCGAAAATAACCAAATATATAAAAATAATTAAAAGCATTTGATTATCCAAATGATAATTAATATATTAAAATTTATAAATATAATATTAAGTATTTGAACTATCATAATTTTTAATATAACTAAAATTTTCTAAGATATGGATTTATATTTCTTGTATTTTTGGAAATATGTAATTTTCGGTTAGGATTTGGTTCGATAAGGTAAAACTCAGATCATTCGGTTCAAAATTTTGGATCCAAATATTTTTCTCAGGCTTAATCTAAACATAGAGGCGCCGGCTTTTCCATATAATTAGCTAATAAATTATTTTTGGTCACATAATTAAAGAAACTGTTTAGTATCTTATATATTAGAACAGAAGTCATGACTTATTTCATGTGTGATTTTTTTTATTTGGACCACCCCTTAGAAAATTATTTAAATAATATTTTTTTGCATACATATTTGAATTATTCTAAACAAACAAATCAAATAGATATTCCCAGATTTTCTCTTAATTACATCCCAATAAAATCTTTTCAATTTTTTTTTATTTACAATATAAATATACATTCGTATTTATTTAAAATATAAATGTATATTTTATTTTCACTTAAACAAACCTTTTAAATATTTAATTAATTTCGTAATAATTTATAATATACATGTATATTTCACTTTTACTAAAATAAACCTTTTAAGCATCTAATTAATTTTTTTAATTATATTAAACTCATGTAAAATTTTGTATTAAATTTGTGATATAAATTTAATATAATATTTTTAATGTAGGTTGATATTAATTACACTTAATGTAGGTTATTCAGTCAAATATTTAAATCATACATATAATTCGATTAATATATATGTATGATCAAAACCTAAAATAAATGTATAAGGAAAATTAATATCAAAGTTAATAGTAAGTTAAATGGATTTTGTCGTAAATATCACATAATGTAAGATTTTAATTAGTGTTCATGTATTAATAAGAGAGATATCACTAATAATTTGAAACAAAAAATAAATACATGCATGCAAACTATAAAATTATTGTGTTTGAAAATATATAATAAACTATTAATAATATGATAGATATTAAAACTATATACCACTAATCATGTAAATCAAGTAGTTACATGTATAAAAATGAAAATAATCACCCGCACGATTGTGCGGGTCGAGATCTAGTTGAATCTTACGAAGAGAATCCCCAAACTAACACTCCTAAGTTCGATTCTTCACGGTTATAAATGACGTCGAAAGAGTTATCCGGATATGTTTTTATGGTGCAATCCACGACTTAAACTTGACATAAAATTTTGAATCCAATCGCATGCTCCAAGGTGAAAGAAGTTCAATAGCATGCTCCAGGATGAAAGAGGTTGATACCAACAACATGGACACTGAAATTCCCAGCCATGTAGAAGTCGCCTCCACCGATACTACAACCAATATCTAGGACTTAATTATTGTCACAAATTCCATCTTCGCCACAAATTCTTTGAAGGTCTCTGTTAAGTAAGACTATAACTTAGAAATGAAATTTACCAAATCCACCTGTGCTCACATATTCTTGCCCAAAGACATGCAAGATCCCATTGGACTTCTATTGAAAACATTGCCCACGATTTCGACAATATGACACAAAACTGAATAATCAAAAAATATATTGATATAAAAAACAATTGATATGAAATACGATGAATAAGAAGTGTTAGGGTAAGAAGTGAGACACTTTTTAAATTATTTTATTAAGAAATAAAAAATTGTCCATAATGTAACATTTGATATTTTGATGCAATCAAAAAATCCAGGAGACAACCACAAATCGTCTATTTTGCATTACTCAAAATAGAAGCTAATGAATCTTTTCTTATGTCAGTACTCTCACAATAAAAAATAAATAAAAACAAAGAAGGAAATGTAGATATTGGTTTTTCTTCTTTATATAATTAAAATGAGAGAATATATTAATTTATAGTCTAACATAATATGGAGTGTATTTTGACTATTTTCTAAATTAAATTCGAACATCATCAATTGCCGAATTGATTAAGACACATTAATGCTTTGACAAAATTAGATTCAGCATTTGATCAGATATGAAAAGAAAACCGAAAGCAGAAAGACATATGATTGGCCGATACCCATTACTCAAACCCACACTCAAAACCAAACCTAAGCCCAAGCATGTATTGGCTCGGCTTGGCGCGCACATAGTTTAGTTTGAGTTCACTCATCAACTGTTCCAAGGTATCTAACTTTGTTCAAAAAACTCCACAGTATCCACAAATATATTTTCTGTAACTCACACAACAAACAGTCATCGAAATAATTTGATGTCAAATACTGACTCATAACAAAGTGTAAACGACGAAATCACAAGTGAAAATTACGTTGTTAAGTTGATGTTAAACGTAACAACAAAAGTACAACAAAATTTACAACGGATTACAAAATATTTGAGCATGTGTTCTTCGCTGTGTACCGGCTTTTTGCAACAAAACATATTGTAATCAAAATTAAATAAAAATGATGGTAAATCACATGTAAATAATTCGTTGGTATTTCGTCGTAAACGTAAGATAGCAACTAAATTATACATCTCTAATTAGCAATGAAAATATAAGGAAGTTCACAACGAATTACAAAGTAGCAGTGTATTGGAATGGGAATGTCAATGTATCTTGTGTCTTATGTAATGAGCCATTGGAAACTCTGGAGCATTTATTCTTTGAATGTGCTTATTCTGCTCAGATTTGGGAGGCTCTGATGAAGGGTATTTTGCGAGATAAATACACTGTGAGATGGGAAGAGTTGCTGAGAATAATGAGGGACCCGATAAGAAAGAAGATGCATCTGTTTCTCATTAAGTACATGTTTCAAGCGACTGTGTATATGATCTGGAGAGAGCGGAGTAGAAGAAGACATGGGGAAAGTGAAGCTCAAGCAGTCCTCTTGATCAAGCTTCTCGATAAGAGTATGAGAAACAAACTCACTCTAGTGCAGAGGAAAGGTGATAGAGAGATTTGAGAAGGGATGCGACACTGGTTTGATACAAGATAGATTTTTTCTGAAGTTTTCGTGAGAAGTTAAGATAGAAGGAGAAAGTTAGAATTTCTTTTTGATTCATGATAGAAAAAAAGGACACACATGATGTTAAAAGGTCTAATTCTTGATATTTAATTCAAAAAAAAAAAATAATTTAGTACATCTAAACAAATGAACTCAACTCATCCATTACATTGGAGTCGAGAAAGTGGAGCTAAGTGACAACAAAACTATGAACTGAATACCATGTAGGACTTTTGCACATCCAACTATACTTCCTGCCAAAGGTTCCACCAGCATCCATCTAAAAGATTTTAACTTTCTTTTCTTTACTGTCGGAAATCGAGAATACATGAACAACCAATTCGAGAAAATCTTTTAGATGGATATTTGAAATGATACATGAACAACCAATTCGAGAAAATCAAGTCTACGGATCCATTTGTGATTTTCCCTTTTCCAGGTCTGGAGATGTCACACCAACACACATAAACTTGACGTTCTTGTAATGCCCGTTGACACTTTCATTCTATAACATCATAGTACTTACTCCATTAACGATTGAGTTTTAACACATTTCATTTACTAGGCAAACAAAAAAGAGAATAAAGTGAATAATCTTTTCTCATCATGTTCAATAACATATATACAACATCAGTTTGTGGGGTTTCACTTAAAGTCTATATAGTGTCCATAACATGACGGTAAATTACAAATAACAAATAAAGAAATCATAGACCCTTGGAGCCAGGAAGATCGATCCATTGAAGTTGAACCTCAACCTCACCGCACTCAACATGTTTCAGTCTAAGGACTATGTCCTGAACGAGCTTACCATCAGACCAGATGATCCGAGAACCCTCTGCTAAGCAATTGTCTCGGCTAGGCTGGACTGTGGTCACTATGGTCCCACATGGGAGATCTTGCAAGTGCATAGTCAATGCATTGATGTACGGCTTAATCTCGAATTCTGCATCTCCCATTTTGTCGTCTTTGGTGAATGTATCGTGATCATACACCGTCTTGGAAAAAAGAGAATCGATCAAGGGTTATTGTATAACATATGCTTAACCGAGTATTTTCATATGTACGATGGTTACCAAGAGGACTTTGAGATTCGGATCGGTTACTGAGAGAGTCAAATCTTCATTCCACTCAGGATTCACATCATTGTAAATAACTCGAGTCTTCAATTTCTGCACATTCAGATTTCTTATTCTTTCAATAATCTAATTAGCTAGTGTATATATTTGCATTAAATTAGTTTTTAGATTAAAATGTGAATCCGTCATTATGTAAATTCTTACCCTTTGTCAAAAAAAAAAAAATCTTATTAGTTATTACCCTAAAAGATTGAGTCATGCATGCACTCTAAAATACCAATTGTGTAATCCGTATGAAAGTTCAATATTATATTCTCTTTATATGATAGATGACCGAATCAACCTAGCTATATATAATACTCCTTAATCCTACAATTTTTTTATCGGACCTCTTAATCCTTCTTTTTTAATTTGACAAAGGGTACTAGAATAAACTCGTCATCTTTCAAACGAGTCATATATTCGTTTGTTTTATTTTTTATTTAAATGAATAAACTTGCGTATATTAAAGGTTATAGTTTGGTTACCTGTTTACCCATTTTGACGACGACGTAAGGATCACTACTGTTGAGATCGCGGACGGCGAGATTGACACCGCGCTTGACACGAATACGAAGAAGACCTAATAGACTATCCATCATAGAAGGCTTCATCGTTATGCTTCTCCCCTGAAAAACATTAATTTGTTTTCGTTGAATCGTAAAACTTTTTTGATGAATATCTAACAGCTTAAAAGGATAAATAAAACCACCATGCAAATAAAGGAAAATACTCAAATTATTTAAAAGCAACATCGTTGATATAATTACTTCGAAAACGAGACCAGAACTATCAAATAAGAAGTTAGACTAAGATTATTGACATTCTTTTACTACGTAAACCACATGGCCTTAAAAAGTAGCCGAGCCTAAGATTAATCCAAGAGTATTAATCTATACATTGAAACCAAAAGATAAAAAGTGTGGGAACATAACTGACAAGAAACAATCCTCCAAAAAATCAATCCAACGTTAATATTGATCGGAGAAAACCGATTAAACTCACCGTCGCAGATATTCCGTTTACCTTTTTTGTCTTAGCCAATTTTTTTTTCATATTTTCATTTTATTGAATTTTGTTACCAAAATTAGAGTTCAGATTTTGTGGGAAGAAACGAAATCAAATCAGCAAGGCAGGGGAACGCACATTATTTGAGGTTAGGTGTTTGAGAGGATGAAAAGATTTCCTGTTATTCTTTTTTTTTTTTGAAACAAGATTTCCTGTTATTCAAAGGAGGAAAATTAAAAGCTAATTCGTTAATTTAAAAATAAAAATTCTATTTTGGAGGTTATATAAAAGCCAGCTTTTTTAGATATGAGGCCATGTCTTTCCCACAAAACAAAAATGTCTGATTCAGATATCATTATAAAAACTCTGAGAAAACAGGAACTTTGATCATGAAAAGTAACTTTTATCCCTATATTAAGTGGCCTATTAATTTTTAGTCTTGCTTCCTCCAACAATTAGTGGAAGGAAAATTTTTGTTTAACATCATTGAAGTATTTGGTTATTTCACTACAAGAAAACATGGATTTTCCGACTGCAATATCAGTCAGCAAATGGTCGCTAAATGCGTTTTTACGACTGCTTCACGACTGCTCGCGGTGGTCGTAATAGCGCTCGTCGCTAAATAAATCGGTCGGTAATCAGTCGTTAAGTAACGACCCTTTAACGACTGTTTCTCACTGTCGTAATATCAGTCATATATCAGTCGCACCTTAGTCGTAAACGGTATGACTGACTTACGACTGCGCGGACGATTACATTGGCGACGGTTGTGCAGTCGCTATATTTACGACTATATTACTACCGTTTAAACGACTCCATATGCGACCAAAATATCGGTCGGGAATGCAGTCGCTACATATTGCTACCGTTCTACAACCGGTTGGCGACTGATATTGTGACTATTTTAGCTACTCTTTTACGACTACTTGTCCGACTGATTTACCATCGATCTGAACAGTTGATTAGCGATTTTGTGCATTGTTTTATTTAATTTGGTTATAAATATTTAAAAATTGATGCTTATTGCACATAGAAAGCAAATTCGAAAATCCAAAAAAAAATTGATGTTTAAAGATTCAATGTAACAAAAAGAGTTTGTTACAGATTCAAAATCCAAAATAGATTCGAACATCCAAAATAAAGTTCAAAAGCAAAGAAACCAGAAAACATTGAAACCTGTTGCTGAGGTGGATCAGCTGTGGTGGTTTCACTGGCAAGGAAGGCAAGGTATTTTGGGTCGGTTGCTTTCATGTACTTGTTAACAAGTCTCAGTTCATTGAGCTCAAGCTGCTGAGTAGCTATAACTTGCGAACGCTCTTCCTCAGCCTTTGCCATCTGGGAACGCTCTTCTTCACCCTTTGCAATAAGAACAGCTTGCTCCTGTAATTGGCGTTGAGCTTCTTGTAGCTGTTGTTGCATCTGCATGAAAGAAGAGAAGCTGCCGATGTCATTTGGCTTTCCCTTAAGCTGATTCTTCAAGCTTTCAAGTCTAAAAATCTGTCCTCT
Source organism: Brassica juncea (assembly GCA_018703725.1). Lineage (NCBI taxonomy): Eukaryota > Viridiplantae > Streptophyta > Magnoliopsida > Brassicales > Brassicaceae > Brassica > Brassica juncea. Next base: position 6,112,096 of record CM031941.1, read on the forward strand.
ATCATTGGTGAAAGTTGACTACAACAAAAATCAAGAGTGAAAGACAATCAATACCAATCATGTAAAAACAGAAAACATAAAGACTTAATAATCAGTGAAAGACAATAATTCAAGAAAACATAAAACATAAACACACTCAATAATCACTGACAATCAAACCAAAACAGAAAACATAAAGATTATACATACCTAAAGACACAGACTCAATAAACAGCTCATTATGTGTAGGAATTGAACATAAAGACCTTATAAAAAATATTAAGACACCTGACCTGAATAAATATGTCGTTATCCTCTTCCAATGATGGAGGTGTATGCTGGCCGTCCGATGAATCAGTGTTATCTGTCTCCATGTTGGCCAACTTTTCTTGCTTATTCTTCTTAAGCCTGAACCACTTTCTCAGCTTTGAAATCGGCAAAGGTTCCATCAGCACTGGTATGAGCCCTGATGAATACTTCAGCAAAAGTCACTGGTCTGCCCAATTCAACTACCTGAAATAAAACAGAAAAAATAATCAGTAGAAATTATTAAAAGAAGCGAACATATTTTTTACATAGGATCAGTGAGCAAATGTGACTCACCATCCTTGTTCAATTTGCAAATAAGACTTCTGGCCAGAGTTATGCTTGTGAACACCAAGACCGTTACGGTCAGACAATCGAGCTGCTGATGCTGTTGCACTCTTTGCCATGGCTTCATTAGTGTCCCAATAAGCAGTCATCACTTTCCACAGGTCCTTATTTATCCACTTTGGTCTCTTTCGAGAAGTCCTAACATTGCTCACCATGTCTTTGATACGTTTTTGACAAATGGTTTCAAAATGTTCTTGAACAAGACCAGTCATTGACGGATGCCATGTGTGCGATTTCTACAAAACAACAGAGAAGATTGGTGTTAGTAAGGAAAACAGAAATAATTAAAACAGAGACAAGACAGAGAAGGGACAGAGAAGGTTACCGCGAATTCGACGAAGTAACGTTCTTGTCTTTCTCAGGGCACAAGGGACCAGCTGTAGAATGGCTCATCAAACTTGTTGCGGCAAATCTTAGAAATCTTTCGGCTCAACTTAGACTTGTCATAGCCAAACCTACAAACAAATAAATGACTGATAATAAGAAAAAACAGAACTGAAACTTATAGAAAATTACAGTTAAAAAAAACTTATTGAAAATTATCAAACTCATGTCAGGTTAACAAACTCTAAACTTGACATAAGCAACAAAAGAAACAGCAAGTCATAAAGCACCAAAACTATATCAACCGAGCCATAAAGCTATAAAAACTCTTTTTTTTTATTATAAAAACTCTCACAAGTAAAGACAAAATTCACCGAACAATAAAGCACTAAAAAATCTTTTTTTTTTTAAAAAAAAACACTCACAAGAAAAGACAAAACTCTTCTTACCAAAAAAGAACACTCACAAGAAAAGACAAAACTCTTCTTACCAAGTGGTTCCACGCTCGAGGTTACGAGACAGGACAGTTGTAAACTTCTCTCGGCCTGGTTGAGCTAGCAGAGCGTTAAGAATAGCCAACTTCTCTCGGCCTGGTTGAGCTAGCAGAGCGTTAAGAATAGCCATCTGCTCGAGGTTGCGAGACAGGAAAGTTGTAAACTTCCTCTAGATTAGAAGAAAAAATTACTAGAATGTTATAGAAAAGTTGGTTTATTACTAGAGTGTTATACATTTTTTTTTTAAATTACTAGAATGTTAGGATACTCTTAGTAAATGACTATAAGAGCTTTTGGTTAGTTTTTTTAATTGAAATTATTTTTAAACATTAAATCTACATCACTAATTAAACTAATTAAGTGTCCACGCAAGCAAAAAAGAAAACCAAACCGTCTCCTTCTCCTCAACTACATAACAGTTGAAAAAAAAATCTCAAGAACATTTTCGTCTCGAAGAAGGAACCGTAAGGATACTCCCACTCTCTGAAATCCTCATCTCCGAAATCCTCGTCGACATTGTGTTTACTTCCTCTTCCTCGAACTTAATCTCTGTCGTTGATACTGTGTATTCTCCGATATCCTTTTCCCCGAAATCGTCGTCTTCATTCGTTTATACGAAATCGTCTTCGCCGCATTCTTATCTACGAGTTCGTCTTTTCCGGTAGGATGTCGCGAATTTATATATTGTGTTTTGGTTGAGTTTGTGGGTCAGTTATATATTATATTTCATCTGAGTTATATATTTTGTTGCCACTAAGATAGGGTTATGTTGTGGCTGTGATAGGGTTTTGTTGCGACTAAGTTAGGGTTATGTTATGACTGAGTTAGGGTTTTGTTGCGACTGAGTTAGGGTTATGTTATGACTGAGTTAGGGTTTTGTTGCGTCTGAGTTAGGGTTATGTTATGACTGAGTTATTGTTATGTTTTGGCTGAGTTAATGCTATGTTGTGACTATGTTAATGTTATGTTATGGCTGAATTATTGTTATATTTCGGCTGAGTTATTGTTATGTTTCGGCTGAGTTATTGCTATGTTATGACTATGTTAATGTTATGTTATGGCTGAGTTATTGTTATGTTTCGGCTGAGTTATTGTTATGTTATATGATCAGATGGATGTTCCTGAAGTTAAATCACGGGATTACCCTCCAAGACTCTACCTTGAAGGGTCTTCTAACCTAGAAAATAAAGATATCAATCACAATTTCCGTTAAGGAGATTTTCCTCACGTTAGAGAAACAATAGGACTTGATGTGTGGGAAGAACTTGTCATGTCCCCGATCCTAGATAGGATCGTCCGGACGGACCATGGTGCGAGGAGACGCACCAGTCAGGTTGTAAGAGCTTGAGACAAGCGTATCATTGTCCAAAATGAAGGTTAAGGGCATCAGGAAGCTGAGAATTAACCATGATACGAGGGAAACAAAGGTAAAGGAGCTGGACGAGTGTTCTGGGAGTTGGACGAGGTCTGGATCGAGCTCAGTCAGCTAGGTGCAGCTGGAAATCAGTTAACCTTGATTTGATCAGCTCATAGGAGCTGGAAGACTAGTTCATTCAGCTGGGAGCAGCTGGTGATCAGTATATCTCAGCCGGGCGGAGTGTTCCGGTCCGAACCAGTGTGGTCAGGTCCGAGCGGTTATGGACCGAGCCGGTGGTCCGGGTGTGACGGTTACTTCAAGTGACTCATGGATCAGACCAGGAGTGTGAGCAAGGGCTCAAGAATCAATCTGTACAAAGGAAGAAAAAGAAGAAACCGCCAAGGGCAGTTACTGGGCGACGGTTACATGAAGAAACCGCCCCTTTTGTTTACTTTTTGGTAACTGCTCGCCCAGGCAGTTAAGGAGCGGTTGGGGATCGGTTTCTTCTTCATTTTTTTTCTTGGTCTCTGTAGAAAATATCATTCCTCAGAAGATAGAAAACTCATACAAAAACTTCCAGAGAGAAAAGAGAGAGAAACCGACGGTTGGACGATCTGATCTGTGGTGGTTCGTGGTTGATTCTGGTGGAGTTTGTCTGTGAGATCGAGAGGGTGGATACTAGGCAGAGAGAAAAGGATAAGGAGACAGCCCCCGGAGACCGTACCCCTAAGGTGAGAGGTGTGGCCGAGAACCACCGGACATAGCCGGCGAACGAACCGTCTGTGCGTATGGTTCGGTCTGGTTCGTTTGGTCACACCCATCTCTGATCTTCTACTCTGTTCTTTGTCTATACTTGTATGTGGTATTGGATGTTAATGTTTCAGATAATAAGACACTGATCTCAGGCCCTTTCCGGATCAAAGAAGCATTGAAAGGCCATGGCTTGGCCGAACTGTTTATGCTCGAGATCTATATGATCTGCTCTGATTCAGAAAATTCTGATTATGGGAATCTCTTAGTTGGGATTTTTAATGAGTTTTTATGAATTTTAATTAGTTTTTGGAGTACTTTTGAAAATGACCAGAATTAGGCTTGATGTGTAATATGATGTTTAGATATGATCCAACCATGCAGTGTGATAGATTCTTGTGTAGTAATCTGATCATGTGTTTGTGGTATGTGATGTGTTGGTCTTAGGTACAGACCTGGACCGTGGTAAAGGAAAGGTACCGTGAGGACTCTGGCCATGGGAAGATGTGTGGTGAATGGGTCGATCCTGTTAATGGTGTTATCTTAGTAGTCTATTGTGCAACTTGTGAACTTATGCTAGCCTAATGTGCAACTTGTTTATGCTGAACGAATGAATGATGTTTGATTCTGACTTATCTATCTATGGAAGTAATTATTTGCATTACAGTTTCTAATTGTCTAAGTGTGTTTGATTAAACCTCAAAACTCTGATAAGTAAAAATTTGACACTTGGAATTAGAAGTAAAGGAATAAAACTGAGTAGAACTGTTTTGGTAAGCCGCGGTCTGGTTGGATTGAGGAATCCAGGATCGGGTCTTACAAGTTGGTGTCAGAGCATGCTCGATTCTAGGATTTGTTTGGGTTATTGGTTCACCACACATCGGCTGTTGAGACTCACGGTAGGTTGTTTGGTTACTTGAAATGATTGCTTGAATTATATAATCTTAGGATTGATCTGAGGTTTGTGTGTTCTGTTATGAACTAACCTTTGTGTGTGTTTTGAACCCTAAGGGTACTAAGAAGACTAAATCTCGGAGAGGAAAGGATGCGGCTGGAGCATCCGGAAATGTGGGACATGATGGTGCTGTTCAAACCGCAGTGTTACCAGCTGGAACCGTTCCAACCACAGTGTTACCGGCGTAGGTGGGGCTGGGTAACAATGAGACCGGACTTCCAGTGGATCCGATCCTTCCTACTGAGGCTCGTGTGGATGCTGTGGATGATCAGCAAGAGCAAGTCCGAGAGGATGGTGCTGAATCATCCAATGCAGGGAATGAGGATGGCCTTAACATTGGTGCAGACAACGTTGGGGTTGATGGTGCGGGGGAAGTAGTTGAGCCGTCTATGAAAGACATACTGGAAGCTATGAAACTCATGGGAGCTCAACTAGTGACCTTGACTCAGGCATTCACCCCGTTGGTGAATTTGTCTGTGGGACAGGCTACTCCTCCGGTTCTTGCAGCTGCTCAAGTGGCTGGTTATCGTCCGAGGAAGGTAGCTGAGGTGGTGGAGATCGACCCACCAGCTAGGCCTGTCCATCGCATGGATTACCTGAAGGTTTTGGAGCACATCTCCAAGTTGGGAACTAAACACTTTGCTGGAAGTGTTGATCCTATGGAGGCAGATGAGTGGAGGAGTCGGTTGGTTCACAACTTTCTCTCAACTCGTTGCCCTGAGGATTACCAGAAGGGCATTGCAGTGCACTTCTTGGAAGGTGATGCACACAACTGGTAGTTGACTCTTGATAAGCGTACCAATGGCACCATTGAACGCTTTGCTGATTTTGAGGTTGAGTTCAACCACAAGTACTTTCCAGCTAAGGCATGGGATCGCCTGGAGGCTAAGTTCTTGGACTTGGTCCAGGGACGCAGGACGGTCCGTGAGTATGAGAAAGAGTTTAACCGGCTCAGGAGTTATGTGGATAAGGAGCTGGAGGACGAGGCAGTACAGGTTTGTCGGTTCATCAGAGGCCTTAGGGCCGAGCTCCGGACCTATTGCTCAGTCCGCACCTTCCACACTGTATCTGAGTTGGTTGAGAGGATGGCTATGCTGGAGACCAACCTCGCAGAGAAGGTTAAGCAGAAAGTGAAGAGTGTGGTTGTGTCCACGGCTCGGAGTAGTGACAAGAAGAGAAAGAGAGACTCGGCCGAGGAGGATAAAACCTCAAGTGGTAGGTCTGAGTGTCCTAAATGTGGTCGATACCATGGTGGTGAGTGCTGGAAGGCCATGGGAGCCTGTACTCGTTGTGGTAAGATGGATCACTCTGCTAAGGACTGTCCTAGTCCGGCAAGTGACTCCAGGACTTGTCACTACTGCGGCCAAAAAGGACATTACCGTAGGGACTGCCATAAGATGCAGGGTTGTCAGAGAAAGGGACGTGCAGAGGCAAGCAAGCCGGTCCAGAGCTGGGGCCAGACCTCAGCATCGCGTGTGTACGAGCTGTCCAAGAATGTGGTTGAGGCTCAGCCTTACAAGGCAATCACTGGTAACATTCTGTGGGAACCGAAATTCGCACCGTCAATATATTGTATAAATTAGGAAAGTAGGAAAACCCTAATTTCTCTGAGGTCCCGGATATCTGAGAAACCACACGCCAAGCAATCAGAACACGAAATAAAACGAGAATAATAATAAGAAATCGTAAAAAGAGCAAAGAAAGATCTTATTTCCGAAATTCGCGTTTGAGCGTAACAACAAGGTAAGATGCTTCAGCTACGAGAGCTGTCGGCGAGATTCCTAGTCTAATACCCGAAGACGGCTAAACCTAATTGAGTCGCAGCTTGAATAACAAAAACGAAAAATGCCTAAATTGCTCTAAGTGCTAAGTTTTCTGTGAAAAAGTTCTCCTCCTATGCCTCTCGTCTTGAACTCCTCATATACTCCCTTCTAGGTCGGTTTACGCCTTCCTCTTTTGCCCTTCAGCCGTCATAGTCCAAAAATGGAGATATTCCATTTTCCCGATCTTCATGGTTATCTGCGGAAACTTTCCATTTATCCGCGGAATTTGATGTTTATCTTACCAAGCATAACCGTCATAGCGTTTATGGGTTTTAAGAAATCGTAAGTGGGCTTGAATCAAGTTTTAGGACTCCTTGGACCGTCTTTTGATTCGGGACGTTAGATAATTTTTGCGGTTTTTATCGTAAAACCAGACCAAGGATTCCATTTGATTAGAAATCAAGAAATGGTTAGGCCGTGGTTTGCGGAAGGTTGTAATGAGGATAGTCGAGACTGCATATTTTTACGTTGTATCGTCATTTCGGAAGACTTCGGACGCTACGGAAGGACCGAGATGCATGCATGTTTGGTCGCTATAGCGACCGAGCTTCGTTTCGTGATTCGATCGCTATAGCAACCGAGCTCTTGTTGGTGACTCGGTCGCCATTGTGACTGAGTTTGCGCCGTGGACTGAAAACTTTGTTGTGAGAACCCATCGTCCAAGCGTCCGAGATTGTCGAAATGATACGATGCTTGAGATGTTGTTTACGGACGTTTGGACCAATGATAGCATTGTGTCGTTGTTTTAAGAAATCGTTGTTTGAATTCTTTAAAACAAAATTTTACCGCAAGTACTTCGTATAAATTTCCTTTCTCGAGAACGTAAAAATCTTATGTTAATTTTTACGGACATTTGGATGTCAACTTTGTCATATCCGATTTCGACCCCAACAGTTAGCCCCCCAGTACGCTAGAATCGTAGGTTGACGAGATTCTATCGTGCGGTTTGGCGGTTTTAGGCGACTTTAGGCGAAGTTTGCATCCAAAAGTCCGGTGGTAATTCCTGGAGCTTATAAAAGAGAAGTTAACTCCTTTCATTTTTTTACTCACTCATCTTCACAAGAATTTCTTTTGAGAGAAAATTTCTTTTGGTTCCTCCTCAAAATTTCAAAAGATGTTTAGAAGTGGGAAAAATCTTCCAAGAAGAAAGTTTCTAAAAATCCTTCCCCTGAATGTAATCAGGACGAGGAGCTTCTTGTTCCGAAGTCCGAATTTTTGTTCCATCCACCGGATGCGGCTGAGCGCGAAGCGTATTGGAAAGCGTGCAGCAACCAAATCGACGCTCCTACCGAGGAACGTTTTCCTGTTATGCGCATCCGAGATGTGGCGGGGGGCCTTCCGAGCAAGACTACCAGCACTTTTCTTGCGAAGCCCGGGAGTATGCTCGGGTTCCGGATGCGGTGGAATTTCGAATTCCCAGGCGTGGGGAGAGAGCTGACAATCCCCCGGAGGATTATTTTACATGCTACGAGGCTGTGTTGGTGAGTTGTCGCCTCTGGTTTTCGATCCCTGAGATTATTGTCCGCGTAAAGCTTAATTGGAAGCTCGTCGATCGATATCCCTACTGGACAATTGATCGACAGCGTGAAAGGTGCATCGGTCGATATCCCTCTAAGATCATCGATCGACACTGCTGGTGATCGAACATTCTTGTTCTGGTCACTGGATCTAGTTAATAGACTCGCCCAAAAATTGCGAAGCGCTGATTGACTTGTTGTTAAATAAAGTATTTGAGCTCTAATATATCATGCATGCAAGTGTTAGGCATCTATAGGATTATAATCTCTAAACACCTGAATAGAAACCTTAAGTCTAGCGTTTTCCAAATAAAGTTTCAATCCAATCATCTTGTTAGTCGAGCAACTACCTCGCTCACATAGGATATTTACATTGCTTTAAACCATAAAAACCACAATTCACCTAGAATTGATTCTCTGATTAGATTTAATTGTTCCCTAACTCTTTGGATTCGATCCCTAAGTATTACAACTGGACCTCTTATTTGAGAGAGTAATTTACTCCTAGGGTAATTTGAGTGAGATAAAATTTGGCACTGGTTCCGGAGAGCTTTGATCGCCATTAGATTTAATTTGATTGATTCTAGGTTTTTTTTTCTTTACCCCCTTTCTTATACAAAATTTTTCTTGTCTTTTCAGGTGCATGTCCAGCAGTACCAGAAGCAACAAGGACAAACAACTGCTATTTGATATCACTCAAATTACCCTAAGGAGTGACTTTACTCTCTCAAATAAGAGGTTCAGTAGTAGTATTTAGGGATCGAATCCACAGAGAGCTAGTGTACAAATAAGATGCAATCTTAGTGACTATGCTATGTTGAAAATGGTTTAAAAGTAAATTGCAGGTTTGCTGAGTAATGGTAAGATTACTCAGTTGAAAGGATTTGGTTTTAAAGCAATAAAGAAAAGTAGTTAGATTCAGGGTAGGTATTCAGGAATTCAGTATTATAAATACTATAAAGGCTAACAAGTTGCTTGCATGATATGTCAGAGCTCAACACTTATTAAATGAATCCATCAGCTCTCGCATTATTTAGACCATCTATTACTTAGATGCTAAGTGGTGTTTGCGGTCAGCTATCTTGCTGACAGTATCGATCGATGGTTCGATAGGAATATCGACCGATACACCACTAGCTACGTCGATCGATTACTCTATAGGAGTATCGATCGATACGGCTCTAAGCAAGCTTTATGCGCGAGTTGATACAATGCTCACCATGATCTTAGATCAGCTTTCGCATATCTCAAGAGGGTCATAGCATGTTTAGGATGTTATCGGGAGTTGCGTGTAATAAACAATGCAATCCAAGTTCATGTTCTAGGTAGCTAAGCTAGAAAAACTTTAGTGAACAATCCTAACAATAAATATCACAGCTATAGCAATTATAGGTTGGGGCTAATCCCTCATATCCTATTTAAACCCTAAATCTAACAAATGAATCTACTCAGACGTGGCTAAGTAGTTCATAGCAACAAGGTAATAATAGGAATTCATAGGTCTATTAGAGGGTGAACACTTAGGTCCCAATCACAAATATCTTTGGATCTCTCCTCTAGATCTAGAATCCTATAACCTTTGTTAAGAAGAACAAATAAAGAACTGAATAGAACTTTATTAAGAACTTGCGAAGTAATGAAAACAGTAAAAGAAATGAGTAGAAGAAGAAGAAGGTCTCTGAAAACTTAAACAACTCTTAAAAAACCTATATTCTGCCAAAACACTTAGACACATATAAATATGAGTTCATTAGGTTAAAAAAATCGTCAGGGGCATTCTTGTAAAATGTGATTTCTTGGGCTTCAAGTTCGGCCAGGTCCAACTTGTCTTTCTGCCGCCTCAGTATCGATCGATAGTACAGTGTATACATCGATCGATTATTGTCTCGATGTATCGTCCTTCGGCTAATGTGTGTCGATCGATAGCACAGAGTGTGCATCGATCGATGTGTAACTCTTGGTGTCGACCTCTGGTCTTGATCACGGGTGAACTCTTCTTTAAGCTCCAAAAAGGCACCTAAAACATCACTTTTCTCCAAAATGCTTCTGAACCTGAAAACATACCTAATAGACTCCAAAACATAGATAATAGTAGTACAAACACTCATATACCATGGGTAAAAACAGGTAAAATCTATGGTATATCAACTCCCCCAGACTTAACCTTTTGCTTGTCCTCAAGCAAACACATAGGCAGTCTTTGTGAAAGAGGTTTTGAAAAGCAGGGACTAAATCAAATTCAAACTTAGAATCATAAACTCTACTTTGTTGCAAACCACATCTAAGAGTCTGTCAATCAGAGAAGTACATTATGCAATATCCTAATCAAACAACCTTGATCATCTAGCCAACAACTTAGCAATCATGTCTGACTAACCCCTCTACTGATTTCATTTCTGTACATAAAAATAAAAGTGCAGGCTTTACCTTGGGAGTATTGATTAAGGATGCAAGGTTGCTCAAACAAGTATCTGGACCTGCAGGTAAAAATTAGTTCCTATCCTCTCTCGCTACTTTTTCTCGCCTAGTCAAGTCTGCTTTCATTTGCAAGACATTGACCAAGATTGGTCAGGCTTCCATGAATCAAGCCTTAATGGTTGCAGCCACCAAGTCCTGTTCACTTCTTTTTGACCTATATCCTAGGATTCATTGCGAAGCAAGTCTTGAAGGGGATAACCACCAAGCCCTGTTCGAACCCTTTACCTATAGAACTCTTATGAATCAAGTCTTGAGGGGGGTAACCACCAAGTCCTGTTCGAATTCCTTCCTAATTAATAACTAATTAGTCCTAGAACATGAATTTAAGCTAATTTTCGATTTTTTTTTTGACTAAAAATTTAATCTAATTTCGAAAATGAGAGAGAGAGGGTGATAAAACTATCTACACAAGGCTTTACCTTCCAGACTTGTTTGAAGCATCCGATCCCATGTATACCAAGCCCCAAGACAAGCAAAGAATGTCAGGTTAGGTTGGAAATTAGCTTTGGTTCCTCCAGACAATCAATGAAAGCGTTGTCATAGCTGATAGGTTATCAACTTTAGCATCTATAGTACATTCTGCATCAACAAATCTAAGAATGGTGCCTAAAAGATTGGTTAGATAAAAAGTGAAAATTTAAATTATCATTATCCTTTTTTTGACTCAATAAAAACCATTTTGAAAACATTTTTAGATGAAATCAAAAGGTAAACAGCATCAGTAATCATCCCCCCAGACTTAAATCATACAGTGTCCCCAGTGTATAACCAGTCCAGTGAAGACATAGGCAATAATAAAATACACTGATATCGAAAAAGTTAGAGCGATATACCTGACCGTGATGCGTATCGACCGATGTTGAGTCGCCTTCGTCGATCGCTATTGTTTGGTTCTTGTCGATCGATATCGACAGTGTCATGTCGGTCGATTTCAGTGGTAATCGTCTAGTTGTAACTGCAAAGAAAAACAAATACGAAAAATAAAATCCTAAAGATAAAAATGAAATGAAAAACTACCTAACAGTGGGTTGCCTCCCACTCAGCACTTTGATTATAGTCATCTAGCTTGACTTTGGATGGAATGAGCTACTGAGATGAAGTCCAGGTACTTGTTGGGAAACAAGTATCCTCTGTAGCTTTCTTCTCACCGAACCATGCGTCAAATAGGCTTCCTGTGGCTTCATATTCTCTGGTTCGTTTCTTCTTTATCTCAATCAACTCATCAGTGGTCCTTTTGAATCCTTTTTTCATGACCTTCAATGCTGAGCTCGTGCCATCCTAATTTCTTGTAGGCATGTTCTGAAAGATCACCGAGCTCCGCTTGCATTGAATTAAGGCGTTGGATCATTTTGTCGTGGATGGAGCTGGTATCGATCGATTCCTTTGTCGAGTTGTCGGTCAATAGCTGTTTAGGGCCGTCGGTCGATGCGCTGGATCCTCTGTCGATCGATTCTAAGGGTGCAGGTCTGCTCGTAAGCTGCCTCTGAATGGCTTTGATTTCTTTCTGCATCCCTTCTGTGCTAGATTCCATGCTTCCAACCTCGTTAATAAGCGGGAAATACGTCTTGTCTAGACGTCTGTCTTGTGAATCATCCACGCTTGTGATTGCCGTGTAGACTTCATCAGCTAACTTATCCAAATCAGCTTTGGTGCAGATCTCTGAAGTCTGTATATCGATCGATGCAACATGTTGTTCATCGGTCGATTTTTGCTTCTGCAGATTCTCGTGAAGCTTCTCGGCAAAGAGCTTCATCTGGCCGTCGATTTCAGTCAGTCGCCTATCGATCGATGTGAGGTTGAGCTCGTCGATCGATGCAATCGATGCAGCCTGATAATCGAGTTGACGTTGGAACTTCTTAGCCTCCTGCTGCATAGTATCCATGCGTAGTGCGAGTTCCTCCACTTCTTTGTCTACTAAGAAGTGTATATCAGCTAGTTTCCTCTCAGCTGCTTTCAGACGAGTCAATCCTACAAAATGATTGCAAGGTGCCGCGGGGTTCATATCTGCATGTGCCTCATTGATAAGACGGATAGATCTCTTCATCTCTTCTGTGCAGATGCTTAGATCCCCTAGGTTGTGGAAGATAGGTTCACAGGTTTTGGTGAGTTTGCTGCTGAGACGAGCTTCGGCTTTCTTCAGTTCTTTCCAGATATCTCCAAGAGACTCATCAACCTCATGTTTTGAGTAAGTGGTCGATGGTGCAGGCTTCGTATCGATCGATGTGGATGTTACTCCATCGATCGATATTGAACTTTTTTGGCTATGGTTCTGTGTGTTGCGAAGATCTTCAAGTTCCAGCTCAAGACGTTGAACCCTCTTGAGTAATGCCTGGTCTGCACTGAACATCACTGCGAAGCTTGTCTGTGGCCTCCTCTAAACTCTTTTCCATGGAGAGCTTTTCCCATTTGCGTTCTCCAATGAGACCAGTGAACATCTCGTTGATCTCGTCTTTGGTGTAGGTTTCTTGCACCAATTCTCTTCTTGTAAATGAACTAGCGTGCTCTGGTAGACAGATGTAAGAGCGCTCGTCCATTAAAGTTCTTTGAAGTAGTTTCTTGATGTCGTCTTTAGAAACTCTGATGACATCACCATCTATTCCTCTAGCAAATCCTTTCTCGTCTCTGTAGACCCCATACTTATCTCTCTGCTCCCAAAAGAATTTTCGAACTCCATATCGAAAGGCTCTCTTTCCGAATTCAGGACACCTATCGATCGCTGTGATATGCTCCGTATCGATCGATTTACATTGGAAATCTGGGTCCTTCGTGTTGAGATGATTATCCTCAGCTTCCTTTGGCTCGGCTGTTGCTTCTTCCTCCTGGTGCTGATGATGGTGGTCTGGTCCGTAGCGTTGTTGCTGGAATAGGTTGTGGGATCCGTAGGCTAATTGTAGGATGTCTGCAATGTCCTCTCTGGATATGTGGAGTGTTCGTCCATCCATTGAGCGTGCAAAACCTTGTGAATCTCTGAAATACCAAACTCATCCGGGATTAGATTACCGAAATCAAGTACATTTGAATTTGTTACCTGGGATGGTTGGATGTATGTATCGGTCGATGACACAGGTATGGAATCGGTCGATGGTTGTTCAGGCCTATCGGTCGATTGTATTGGTGCCGTGTCGATCGATGAGACTTCTTCGGGTTGGGTGATGTATGTTGGTGTGGCGGTCTCGACCGCAAAGCTCTCGTACTGGCAGTCGCTTGCCCAGCTCCCGATTGAGTAGTCTCCGTCTCGCTTGTTGTCGACTGTGTTGTCGAATGATGCGAGGCAAGTAGTATCGATTGATGGGGAGAATGCCCTGTCGATCGATGTCGTGAGTCTGAGGTTGTGGTGGAGAAGTCGATCTTTATTTTCTGGAAGGTTGTGACACTCTATAGCTCTCTCCTCCTCGTAATCATCAGTATACTCCTCAATGTGAGTAGTATTTGCTGCGTGTGGTGGGATGTAGTAGTCGTTCTCCCACTCGTTTACTTCGAAATCACCTTCTGGAAACTCCTCCTCGATCTGATTGAATAGTGAATCGATTGATGACCATGTGTGACTGTCGATCGATGTCAGTTCACCAGAGATGATCGATGAGGCAGTGCTACTATCGATCGATTCTGCGGTCTCTGTCTCGTATGCGCCTTGTGAATCGTATTCATCTCCATAATAGCAAACAGCTACAAGGTCTGAGCCGTCTTGGATCTTCTTAGGGACCTTGATGACTCGTACTGGATCATAGTAGACCGTAGGATTGATCATGGTTAGCCACAGTTTGTTTGTCTGAAGGTTGCAGACTGCTCCAACTGTAGCTAGGAAGGCTCTTCCATGTAGCAAAGAAGTAGGTAGGGTTACCTTGACGTCCAAGACATGGAAGTCTACTGGAATTAGGGCTTCTCCTATGGTAACCTCAAGGTTTCTCACAATTCCTCCAGAGTTCTGCTGAGAACAATCCACAAAGATGAACGATTCTTTAACAGGCTCTATCTTCAGACCTAGATAGTCTGCTATCACCTTGGGTAAGATGCTAACTCCAGATCCTATGTCACATAGGGCATGTGGGAAGTTGATCCCATGGACTGAGCAAGGAACAACGAACTTCCCTGGATCATCCTTCTTCTCAAGTTTGATCCTCTTCTTCATACTTTCTCTGACTTGGTTGAACATCCTCTTGATGTCTTCTTCTGTCTCCTTAGTTTCTCTGAAAAACATCCACAATCTGTGTGAAAAGTAGGCTTCTTCAAAGGGTTTCTCTGTGGGTATCCTTAGAACTCTCTTTCTGAAACTTGCCAACTATTTCTCATTAACTCCTCTTTTAAGGTGTTTAGGAACCTTCTCTTTCCTTTTTCTGAGAACTCTGCCATCTTTTTCCTTTTCTATCTCCATTGGATCAATAATATCTGTGGGCTTCTTCATTATGGCGGTTGGTGGGTTTCTGGAAGGCTTAGATTGCTCCCGGAGTGCATTAAGTCATGCAACATCTATCTTGGGAAGTTGCACTCGGCGTGTGATAACTGAATATCGATCGACAGGTTCTGGAGTGTGTCGATCGATTTCATTATCCTTCGGTCGATCGATGGGACGTCTGTCCTGTCGGTCGATGTTGTAAGGGCTGGGAGGATTGGGTGCTTTGCTGCGAACTCCTCGTGAGTAAGTATCTTCACGGCGATGCACTCGTGAGTGGATTCTTCAAGATCCATCTGTCGATGCTCGTCTGGGTTCATCGATCGATTGGTGTTGGCGTACATCGATCGATGTGGATGTCCTGACATCGGTCGATTCCAGTGGTTGCCGCCAATACTCATGGAACTTTCGATCTGGAAGTCTCTCTCTTGCAGCTTCTCTTGCTTAACCACTCTCCAAAAATCATCTTCTATGATAGCAGTGACGTTGTGGCCTGTTGCTTCTTCTCCAGTCCCTTTTCCTAAAGCTTCCTTCTTCTTAACAGCTTCTCCTGTCTAAATCACCTGAGTCTCTAGTTTCTTCACATGAGTACTCAAAGCATCAAGCTTTGTGTTCAAAGTGGTGTAGACAACGTCGATCTTTCCATTGAAGTTCACCTCTAACTCCTATTGGCTTTCAAGAACTTTGCTGAGCATGTCTTCTAGCTTTCCTTCTGGGGTTGGTGTGGTTGGCTTCATGTAAGATGAGTTTCCATAACTCCTGTTGTTGTTGGGGTTGCTGCTGTTGAAGTTTCCTCTTTGTCCTGCGAAGTTTCTATTTCCTTGGTTTCCAGATCTCTGAAATCTAGTTCTACTGATCCAGTTGACTTCTGCTTCTATGTAGTCATCTTCTTCATCAGCTTTTGCATCCTCTACTGAGCAGATTTGCTTGTTTAGCAGTTTCTGAACATTGTCAAGTGTAGCTTGTACCTCATTTATTTGTTCCTTTCCAAGGAACGCTGCAGATCTTGCTCTTACAATGTTCTTCGTGCTGTTGCTGGATGCAAGGTTGTCTATTAGCTTCACAGCATCTTCAGGATTCCTTGTGGTGAAGTTGCCTTCACTCGCAGTGCCCAGAGCCATCTGATATTTCAGTGCGATGCCTCTGAAGAAAGTGCAAAGCAGTTGCACTTTGTTGAATCCATGGTGTGGACAGTCTCGCTGGTAAGACTTGAATCTGATCCAGGTATCCTTGAATGACTCTCCAGGCTCCTGGTTGAATGTGGCAATTTTCCTCCTTAAGTCTTCAGCGCGCGCATCATCAAAGAAGTTACGCAAAAATGCGTTTTTGATGTCGCTCCAGGATGTAAGAGATCCTGGTGGTAGCTGCTTAAGCCACTGTAAAGCTTCTCCAGATAAAGAGTGTTTGAAGAGCTTACAGAGAAGGTAGTCCAGAGGGACTCCATTGGCTTTGATAGCAGATATGAGATCCTCGAACCTCTCCAGATGGTCCATGGGATGCTCATTGGACAGCCCATAGTAAGGTGTCTGTCCCACAAGGGTGTAGTACTGCGGCTTGAGCTCGAAATCGCCTCTCTGAATAGCTGGGGGACGAATGGCTGATCTGTTGGTGTAGAACTGATCTGGACGGTTGTAGTCAGCTAGTTTTCGAGCAGCCTCTTCTACAGGTTGAACAGCTCCTGTAGGTGCAGTTTCTGGCTCAGGGATTACTTCATTCTGAGCATTGAGTTTCTGACCTGCTTCATTACAAAGGTGACCTTCTTGGTCACGCAAGTCTCCATTCTCATCTCGTATGAGAATAATAGGCGCAACCATGATTCGCGGAACAGTATCGATCGATATACAGATAGGTGTATCGATCGATGTCGGATGAAAGGTGTCGGTCGACGGTGAAGTAGTGTCGGTCGACGGGAAGGTGGGAGTATCGGTCGACGAAGACGGTGTCTCGGTCGGCAAGGGTGCGTCGGTATCGGTCGACAGGAAGGTGATGGTGTCGATTGATGCGAAACGGATTTCCTTGCGGATTGAACGTTCCAAGCTAGCAGGGTCTTCTGAGAACAAAAGTTGAGATTCCTTGTTGCTTCTGGTGCTGCTGGGCATGTACCTGAAAAGACAAGAAAAAAAATTTGTCAGAAAACAAATCAAAATAAAAATAAAAATAACGTAGACCTAATCAGATTAAATCATATTGTATCAAAGCTCCCCGGCAACGGCGCCAAATATGATATCACTCAAATTACCCTAAGGAGTGACTTTACTCTCTCAAATAAGAGGTTCAGTTGTAGTACTTAGGGATCGAATCCACAGAGAGCTATTGTACAAATAAGATGCAATCTTAGTGACTATGCTAGGTTGAAAATGGTTTAAAAGTAAATTGCAGGTTTGCTGAGTAATGGTAAGATTACTCAGTTGAAAGGATTTGGTTTTAAAGCAATAAAGAAAAGTAGTTAGATTCATGGTAGGTATTCAGGAATTCAGGATTATAAATACTATAAAGGCTAACAAGTTGCTTGCATGATATGTCAGAG
The DNA here is from genome assembly GCA_018703725.1 of Brassica juncea. Lineage (NCBI taxonomy): Eukaryota > Viridiplantae > Streptophyta > Magnoliopsida > Brassicales > Brassicaceae > Brassica > Brassica juncea. Next base: position 6,129,344 of record CM031941.1, read on the forward strand.
CTCAACACTTATTAAATGAATCCATCAGCTCTCGCATTATTTAGACTATCTATTACTTAGATGCTAAATGGTGTTTGCGGTCAGCTATCTTGCTGACAGTATCGATCGATGGTTCGATAGGAATATCGACCGATACATCTCTAGCTACGTCGATCGATTACTCTATAGGAGTATCGGTCGATACGGCTCTAAGCAAGCTTTATGCGCGAGTTGATACAATGCTCACCATGATCTTAGATCAGCTTTCGCATATCTCAAGAGGGTCGTAGCATGTTTAGGATGTTATCGGGAGTTGCGTGTAATAAACAATGCAATCCAAGTTCATGTTCTAGGTAGCTAAGCTAGAAAAACTTTAGTGAACAATCCTAACAATAAATATCACAACTATAGCAATTATAGGTTGGGGCTAATCCCTCATATCCTATTCAAACCCTAAATCTAACAAATGAATCTACTCAGACATGGCTAAGTAGTTCATAGCAACAAGGTAATAATAGGAATTCATAGATCTATTAGAGGGTGAACACTTAGGTCCCAATCACAAATATCTTTGGATCTCTCCTTTAGATCTAGAATCCTATAACCTTTGTTAAGAAGAACAAATAAAGAACCAAATAGAACTTTATTAAGAACTTGCAAAGTAATGAAAACAATAAAAGAAATGAGTAGAAGAAGAAGAAGGTCTTTGAAAACTTAAACAACTCTTAAAAAACCTATATTCTGCCAAAACACTTAGGCACATATACATATGAGTTCATTAGGTTAAAAAAATCGTCAGGGGCATTCTTGTAAAATGTGATATCTTGGGCTTCAAGTTCGGCCAGGTCCAACTTGTCTTTCTGCCGCCTCAGTATCGATCGATAGTACAGTGTGTAAATCGATCGATTATTGTCTCGATCTATCGTCCTTCGGCTAATGTGTGTCGATCGATAGCACAGAGTGTGCATCGATCGATGTGTAACTCTTGGTGTCGACCTCTGGTCTTGATCACGGGTGATCTCTTCTTTAAGCTCCAAAAAGGCACCTAAAACATCACTTTTCTCCAAAATGCTTCTGAACCTGAAAACATACCTAATAGACTCCAAAACATAGATAATAGTAATAAAAACACTCATATACCATGGGTAAAAACAGGTAAAATCCATGGTATATCACTATTCTCAGAAGATCCTGCTCACTTGGAATGCTCAATCCGCAAAGATTTACATTCTACATCGATCGACACAACAGCCTTTGCGTCGACCGATTCTCGCATCCAACAGTCTACCGACACTCAACCGTCGACCGACTCGCATCGCTCTACATCGATTGACACTACACCTTTTTCATCGATCGATACTCAGTCGCGAAGCATGGTTGTGATTGTTATTCTCAAACAAGATGAGAATGGAAACCTGTATGACCATGATGGTCATCTGCGTAATGCAACAGGTCAGAAAACTAGATGCACAGGCAAATGTAATCCCCGAGCCCGATAATGATGCTACATGAGCTGTTCGACCTGTAGATGAGACTGCTCGAACGAGATCACTGGCTGACTACAACCGTCCAGACGAGTACTACGCCAACAGATCAGCTATTCGCCTTCCAGAGATTCAGAAGCCAAATTTCGAGCTGAAGCCACCCGAGCATCCTATGAACCATCTTGAGACATTCAGGGATCTTATTGCTGCTATCCGCATGGATGGAGTCCCTGAGGACTACCTACTCTGCAAGCTTTTCAAATACTCTCTGATTGGAGAAGCTTCGCATTGGCTTAAGCAGCTACCCACATGATCTCTTATATCCTGGGTGTTGGGGTCAAAATCGGTCACGACGGAATCGATGCCTAAAAACCAAATCTCGGTCAAGCTTCGAAAATCAAGAAAATGGATAGCCGGAACGGGTCGGACGAACACCGCGGTCGGCTCGCCCATGGGCGAGCGTGACCACGAAAATGGTCCGCTCGCCCATGGGCGAGCGCGGCCATGACAATGGTCCGGTCGCCCATGGGGAGCCTGACCACGACACGGGTCCGCTCGCCCACTGGCGAGCGCAACCATGACGGTGGTCCGCTCGCCCGTGAGCGAGCGCGACCGTGACACGGGTCTGCTCGACCACGGGAGAGCGCGACCATGACGATGGTCCGCTCGCCCACGGGCAAGCGCGACCGCAACACGGGTCCACTCACCCACGGGGGAGCGCGACCGCAACACGGGTCCGCTCGCCCACGGGCGAGGACCGACCCTTCACGGACCACTGCAAACCTTGTCCTATCCCAGAACCATGCATCTTCGTCTAAAGTTCCCATAACACGGTCCTCAGGTCCATGGACACAATACCCATCTTTCATCTCACTGAGGATTATTGAAGAAAAACTTCAGAAAAGTTATAATAGGCTTGGTCGTCGAAACAGATTCCTGTCTGATGTATAAAACGGCTATGGTCAGCTTGAACACCAGTTGCCTTGACTATACGAGGAATTGGAATCCTTTCGGAAAAACCAACGGTTGTTTCTTAGGAAAAATCGTAAAAAACGGCCAAGTTCCGAAACGGCCCAGAAGGGGCCTAGATTACGGATGAACGGCCCATTTACGATTTCAAAATAAGATTGAGCCCAAGGTTGGTATAACGGTCTATTTTTATTTGCACGAAAGGATAAATGTCAAGTTTCCGAAGATAAATGTCAAGTTTCCGAGGATAATCATGAAGGATGACGAAAAATGGAAAAGCCCGTCTGGGGGAACCGAAATTCACACCGTCAATTTCCGATAAACGATTTGTGGAGGGAAACCGAGTTAACCCGATCTTCCTTGAAGGTCCCGGATATCTGCTGGGGCACACACGATACAATCAATAAAGATTAAAGTTACACAATAAAAATCGTAAAAATAGAGCGAAAGAGATCTTATTTCTGAATTCGCGTTTGAGCGTGAACAACAGGTAAAGAAATAAGCTACAAGAGCTGTCGAAAAGTCCTCTAGTCCGGTCGCCTAAGTCTATCCTAGTTGAGTCGCAGCTCGCTAGTGAAAACAGAAAAGAATGTTAAATCGCTCTAAGTGCTAAGTGCTCTGGAAGTTTTGTGATGATTTGCTCCTCGCCAAAAGCTCTCCTTATATACTCCTCTTAAGATGGTCTATCTTCTTTCGGGCTGAATCGGGCTTTTTCCATTTTCGTCCATCTTCGTGTTTATCGGGAAACTTGACATTTATCTTCTGGAAACTTGACATTTATCTTCTGGAAACTTGACATTTATCTCTTATGTGAGGATAAGGATAAACCGTCATAGTTATCCTTCCTTTTCGGAAAATCGTAAGTGGGCCGTTTTGGCCATGTCGGGCCATTTAGACGTTTTTACGGTTTTTCGAAAGAATAGTCTTTGAAGGTTTCGGCATTTCCGAAGGAACCCCAATGCCTCGTATAGTCGAGATGTTTGGTGTTTAGAATAACCGTGATCGTACCAAACTCACGAAGATTGATCCAAACAAGCCAAGATGGGATCAGACCGAGCATGATGGGACCGAGACCGGGACAAGGACCGTCGACTGGCGCCAGGGGGCTTGCCGCCGGCGCCAGGCCGGCTTGCGTAACGCTTGCCGCCGGCGCCAGGCCGGCTCGCGTAACGCGTGCTGCCGGCGCCAGGCTGGCTTGCTGCCGACGCCAGGCCGGCTCGCGTGACGCGTGCCGCCGGCGCCAGGCCGGCTTGCCGCCGGCTCCAGGCCGGCTCGCGTGACACGTGCCGCCGGCGCCAGGCCGGCTCGGGTGACGCGTGCCGCCGACGCCAGGCCAGCTCGCGTGACGCTTGCCGCCGGCGCCAGGCCGGCTCGCGTGACGCTTGCCGCCGGCGCCAGGGGTTCTCTGCCGCCCGTGGGTTTTCCGTTGCCCGATCTTTCCCCCGTTAGTCGTTTGTGCGGGAAATCTTTGAGTTTGGAAGGATCTTTAGCCGTAGATTTCGAGATAACCGTTTTTGTCCCAACAAGATCTTCCGAGATTCCTTGAGTATCGGGATCGAGATGGACTTGGATTCGTAGACTTTCCGTCTTCAAGGGTTTGAGTAATGAGGCTTCGAACTTAGACGTTTAAAATATGAACTTCTAAATAATCGAGAAGGCTTTGCGGAAGAATCAATCTAGTTCTCGGACAATCCGGACATGGGTTTAAGGGACCAAGATGCTGCCGTTGCCCAAGATCACGAGGCGATTGCACAGATGGGCACCAGGACCCTTGCCGCCGGCGCCAGACGGGAGACGACAGGCCTGCCGCCGGCGCCAGACGGGACAGGACGAGCCTGCCGCCGGAGCCAGGCGCCCTGCCGCCGGCGCCAGGTGCGGCGTGGGCGGCCTGCCGCCGGCGCCGGGTGTCCTGCCGCAGGCGCCAGGCGTCCTGCCGTCCGTGCCGTGTCCCGCGTCCGCCGGTGCCTGCTGTTGCTTGCCTTTGGTTATCCCCGGGGCTCACGGTCCGTTCATGCCTTCTCGTGAGTTCATCGAGTGACGACCTGTTTCTTGGTTTCTATCGTCACTTAGTTTTCTTTCGAGGACTTTCGGGTGACGATTTCGTCGTTGACCAATTTTGACCCCAACAGTTAGCCCCCCAGTTAGCTAGGAACCGTAGTGCTTTTCGGGTCCTGGTTTGCGGTATAGCCGTATGGGAAGGTGTAGAAACGTAATTGTTTGCCGAAAGTCGGGCTAAATAGTGATTTTACCTCCTTTATAAGGATGGAGTAAGAAATCTCATTCATTCTTACTTCATCATAAAAAATTCATCTCTCTCAAGAATCCTTTCTCTCTCTTTAAGAATAATGTCTTCAAGATCCTCAAAGAGAAATTCTTCTTCCCATTCATCCTCGGATGACTCACCTGCCCATGTGACGGTGAAGCAAGAGGAGTTAGTCGAGGAGGAAGCGAAGAATGCGTACTACCGAGCCCTTGTGGGCTCGGCTCGACCTCTGCCAGATGTCCCTGTTCCGAAGAGACCTTTGAGGCAGCCTGGTGCTCCCTTTATGCCAAGCCTGGTTTCACGTAAATATCTCAGGACTCTTTGAGATATTTACCAGGTTCCTGATGGAGTCAAATTCCGGATCCCTGTCGGTAACGAGAGTGCGAGGAATCCTCCGGAAGGTTTCTTTACATGTTACGAGGCTTTCCTTACGTATTGCCGCATGTGGTTCCCGATCCCCGGTACCATTGTTCGTGCGCTTCGTCACTTCAAACTTTTGATCAGCCAGCTCAGCGTTCCTGCCTTAGAGAGTTGGCTTGGCGTACTGATCTCAAGTTATGAGCTCGGGATCGATCTCAGTCCTGGTGATTTCGAAGGCCTTTGGAGCACTCGGCCGACGGGGAGCGACGGTTACTACTCCATGCTGCCTAAGAAGGATATGGCCATAATTTAGGGGACTACTTCGAACCCTAAGTCGTGGCAGGAGCGTTTCTTCTTTGTCCGAATAGATGGTGATTCTGTCGAGGAGAGCTGCCTCCATCTATTTCCGCATGCATGGAACTTCAACCGAGGTAATACGATGAAAACTCGTTGTCTATTTTGTTATTACGGAAGTGCGATTTTTTAGTAAAAAAGTTTCGCTTTGTAGAGAACGGGGCTGTTGCGCATTTGCATGGCGATCTTTTCATCAAGAGGGATCTCCTTCGTCAAAGGCCGTTTTTCTGGAAGTCCTTCACTCTTGAACGGATTCGAGATGCAGTAAGGCTTTACCGGTCCCGAGACTCTGTCCCGACATATGATGCCGAACCAGTTATCAAAGCCCTGACTCGGAGGTGTAAACAGAGATCTCGTAAAGGGAAAGAAATCGATGGTGGGGAAGGTTCGGAAGATCCTTCACCGTTGGGGGAAAACCCTAGTTTTGTTCCAACGGAAAAAGGCGGAGTCAGCGATTTTCCACTTCCCAACAATATCTTTGACGGCCTTCCTCCGGAGTTTGTTACTGACGAGTTGCTGGAGGAAGAGAAGAAGCAATGGGTTTTTGCCGAGGGTTCCCAGCGGATCAATGAGGTTTTGTCCTTTGAACTTCTTAACCGTATTCTTGAATCCGCATATATGTATGTTTATTGATCTTGAATTTATGCAGGGACTAAGAGTGTTTGGCAATGCGCTCGACTCAAATTTCCGCAAGTCTAGGATTGCTAACTTCAAGACCAAAGAAGCTGAGCGAGAGCTCTTCCGATTCCGACAAGAGGTTAAGGCGTAGAACGAAAAGCAAGCTGAGCTTCATGCTCGAGCTCTTGTTCGGGCGGAAAGGAGAGGAAGGAGGATGGTCGCAGCTGAGGTGGCGAGACGGGCGGAATCGTTCGCTGCTGAGTTTCAATGTTTTAAAGAAGCTCAGGAGTTTGTTGGCGATTTCCGCGGGTGCCGGGACTCGGTCGTAAACCTTTACAAGTCTCAGAACCCGGATTTCTCTTTTGATTCCGAGATCGCTGAGATGAAGGACTTTATGGCCGAGTGTGCTCATGCTGAGTCCTTGGTTCCTCCAGTCGAAGAAAGAGTCCGGAGACTTTGGGAATCTATCGAGGTTTCCGAGGATACGGTGGAGGCCGGAGCCGATGAGAACGCCGAGGGTGGTGGGAACGCTCAAGGCGTTAACGAGGAAGTGGACCAGCCTGCAGGTTCATTCGGGATTTCCGCATCTGGATTTCTCGATGTTGACTTTCTTTTGTGATTCGTATGTTTTGGCTGTGTGTGGCCGTTTCTTAGGAGTTTTATTCTGCGACCGGTGGAGGTTGCATTCTTATGTTTTGGGACTGGCCGTTGGTGGCTTAGAATCCCGCCGTCTTTGCGGACTTTTTGAATATGAAAATTTGCTAAATTTCGTCTTTTGTTTTGATTTATACTTTCGTCAAGTGTAGAGGAAAGAATGCGAGTAGTCACTTCGTATCCTAACTCTTTTTTGTCGCTTGGTCCGTATGATACTTTCTAGCGAGCGTTTTAGGTGTAAGCGATAAGAGACATGTTTTGGGATCTCGTATACGATACTATGTCTGTGAGATGTCAAGATCCAGCAAGACTGGGTTTAGGGCAAGACCTAGGATTACTCTCAGCTTTAAGGCTGTGCGATGACTGATCGGCTTTCGTTTTGCCTGTTAGTGATTTCTTCCTGATTCTTTTCGTTTAAAGTCCGCGACTAGTCGCCGGCTTATATGACTTGTGTTAAAAGAATCGAGCTATCTTCGGAGTTTATCCGAGACGCTAAACCAAAATTTTGGGTTTCTTGTATAGCGCGCTATGATATCCTTGTCGGATGTAAGAGGACCTTGTAGGTCTGACTACGAGTTTGTAACGAGTGAAACGTTTCTGAGTGCGTCCGTCGGGGCCAATCGACGGGCATAAGTTGTTTTTTAAGTTGCAGGTGGACTGTTTTAGCGGATGATACGAGTTTTGTTATCTTTTTCAGAAGTTGCGACGTCTCGCGTTTCTTTCGAAGATATGATTTTCGTTTTTCCGAAGTGTTTACGCGTTTTCTAAATTAAGTGAGCGTAAGAAATAGATAGAAAGAATTTTATTTGAAAAATTTCGAAATTTTTTTGAGTACATGTGCGGATATTTCGCGTTTTTTGTGGGAGTATAGGAGTATACGCACCCACCCCTCCCCCTTTTTGGTGAGGAGGATAGCTGAACTCGCCGGGTTTCGACGAGCTGCCTACGTACCTCTTTCGAGGATCAAGCCATCTCGTAGTTCTGATAGTTGCCACAGACGTTTTAACTCCCTGTGCGTTGCCGTTTCGATCGTGCTGGTCGGATCGACGGTTTGTGCGGTGGTCGAGCTGTCTGCTTTTACGGAGGTGGACTCAGAGGCTTTGTCGCTGTCTTGAATCGTTGCCTGTTCGGATGATTCTGGATCATCTTTTTTCGAGTCTTCAGGAATGTTGTGTGATTCCTTTGCTCGTTTCGGGTTGGCCGCTGGGGCATTCCTATCTTTTCGCAGTTTGAACTCGGCTAGGTAACAGAGTCTCGATTGTTTCTGACTACCCCAGATAGCTGCGGTTCCGGTGGGAGTCGGAAATTTGATGCCGAGGTGATATGTGGATGGTACTGCCTTCATGGAGTTGATCCAAGGGGTTCCCATGATGGCATTGTAGATGGCCGGGTTGTCGACTACTGCGAACTCGACGATCTTCGTGACTTCTTTCGCCATGACCGGGAGCTTAATTCTCCCGAGGGTCATGGAAGTGACGCCTGAAAACCCAGTCAAAGGTTTTGGCTCAGGGACGACTTCCCCAAGTGGGATCTTCATCCTGTAGAGGGTGTCGCGGAAGATAACGTTGACCGTACTTCCTGTATCGACGAGGATGCGGTCGACCTCGAGATCCTGGATTACCAGGTCGATAACCAAAGGATCGCAATGAGGCTTGTCGATTCCGACAGTTTCCTGTTCCTCGAAAGTGATCGTGTAGTTAGGAATATCGTTATCCGGAAACCAGTTGGAACTTGTCTCGGCTTTTCGCCCGTAGGCTTTTATCGACGAGACTGAGTCTTGGTAGAACTGTGATCCTCCGATGATCATGTTTACCCTCTGGCGACTGTTGTTGTTCCCTTGGTCGTCCTGTCTCCTTCCGCGTTTCTCACCAGATTGATTTTCGGTCGCGCGGTCCTCGGAGACAGTTTTGTTGGTCCTTGGGCGGTCGGAGTCCAGGAGCAAGTCCAGGAGCAAGTCTTTGGGCGGTCGGAGTCCAAGACAGTATCCTGGATTTTCCGCGGCTTTTCCAGTAGTATCCACTTTCGGAACTTCGACTTGTACCAAAGAGTTTTCCTCAGGGCGTCGATTGCGACATTGTCGCTGATGCCTGTTACTCTGGCCATCACCAGCTTCAACCTTCGCATGAAGTCGCGGAGCGACTCGTCCTCCTTCTGAGCTAGACTCCATAGGTCCACGTCGGACGTTTCTCTGTCCATGAACATGGAGTATTGTTTGAGAAACGCCGAGGCCAGTTGGAGGAAGCTTCCGATGGAGTTCCTTTTGAGCCGGGAGAACCATTCGAGCGCAGTACCTTTGAGGTGCTCGACGAAGAGAAGACAATGACCCGCGTCTCGTTTGCGTTCTGGGAGTTTGCACCTACCCATTGCGATCTGGAAGGACTGCAGGTGCGACTTAGGATCCGTCGTACCGTCATAGATCGGGATTTTGATTTTCCCTGGGTCTGAGATGCGTGTTTCCGTGATCCGAGCGGTGAACGGTGTTTTCCGTGCTTCCTCGAGAAGTCTATCAATCTCGGGGGCGGAACTGGTCGCCTGATGGATTTGCGATTTCACCGCTTTCACTTCGACCACGGTCTTTTTGAGAGATTCGCGGAGATCATGGATCTCGCTATTGCTACCGGCGTTCCTACGAGTTTGTCGGTGCTGGTCGCGATGGATCCGAGCTTGATCTTCCGCGAGTTCTTCCTGCTCCATCCAGTAGAGTTCTTCCTCCTCTTCTGTCATGGGCCTCTCGAAGGATACCGTCTGCCGAGCGGACTGGCTTCGGGTCCTCCTAGGGTGGATGTCAGCGTCTTCATCGGAAGGATCCGATTGGTCGCTGATATCCAGATTGATGCGCTCGACGTCGCTTTCCTTGTTTCCCGTAGCCGGGGGTGGAAGGTTCTGCGAGGTCGTTTGCTGTCCTTTTGGAGCCGTTTCCTCGGGAGTGGGCTCTTTCGAGGCATCTTTTTCTCGTTCTCCGGGAGATCCGAAGTCGAGTCTTCTGCCGCGCCGTGCCTTGGTGGATCCGTGCGTCAACTTGCTCCTCGCAGTTAAGGTGTCGACCTGTTTTGCGAGCGAGGTTATCAGCTTGTCCTGTTGTTCCGCTCGTTCCTGGGCGGAGGTGAACAGTTCCTTCATCTGTCTGAGCGCCTCAGTGTTTGCATCAGCAGTGACTGTGGACGTATCTCCAGTTGGAGTCTTCTCAACGTCGGCGTCGACGGGTGTTTCGTCTAGCGTTGGCTGTTCTTTGGTGACGTCAGTAGACATGATCGAGCGTGTGCAGTTGCGAGATGGATAGATCCGTAACCCCCCCTCCTTCTAGCGCCAAACTGTGGGAACCGAAATTCACACCGTCAATTTCCGATAAACGATTTGTGGAGGAAAACCGAGTTAACCCGATCTTCCTTGAAGGTCCCGGATATCTGCTGGGCCACACACGATCTTTCTGAATTCGCGTTTGAGCGTGAACAACGGGTAAAGAAACAAGCTACAAGAGCTGTCGAAAAGTCCGCTAGTCCGGTCGCCTAAGTCTATTCTAGTTGAGTCGCAGCTCGCTAGTGAAAACAGAAAAGAATGCTAAATCGCTCTAAGTGCTAAGTGCTCTGGAAGTTTTGTGATGATTTGCTCCTCGCCCAAAGCTCTCCTTATATACTCCTCTTAAGACGGTCTATCTTCTTTCGGGCTGAATCGGGCTTTTTCCATTTTCGTCCATCTTCGTGTTTATCGGGAAACTTGACATTTATCTTCTGGAAACTTGACATTTATCTTCTGGAAACTTGACATTTATCTCTTATGTGAGGATAAGGATAAACCATCATAGTTATCCTTCCTTTTCGGAAAATCGTAAGTGGGCCGTTTTGGCCATGTCGGGCCATTTAGACGTTTTTACGGTTTTTCGAAAGAATAGTCTTTGAAGGTTTCGGCATTTCCGAAGGAACCCCAATTCCTCGTATAGTCGAGATGTTTGGTGTTTAGAATAACCGTGATCGTACCAAAGTCACGAAGATTGATCCAAACAAGCCAAGATGGGATCAGACCGAGCATGATGGGACCGAGACCGGGACGAGGACCGTCGACTGGCGCCAGGGGGCTTGCCGCCGGCACCAGGCCGGCTCGCATAACGCTTGCTGCCGGCGCCAGGCTGGCTTGCCGCCGGCGCCAGGCCGGCTCGCGTGACGCTTGCCGCCGGCGCCAGGGGTTCTCTGCCATCCGTGGGTTTTCCGTTGCCCGATCTTTCCCCCGTTAGTCGTTTGTGCGGGAAATCTTTGAGTTTGGAAGGATCTTTAGCCGTAGATTTCGAGATAACCATTTTTGTCCCAACAAGATCTTCCGAGATTCCTCGAGTATCGGGATCGAGATGGACTTGGATTCGTAGACTTTCCGTCTTCAAGGGTTTGAGTAATGAGGCTTCGAACTTAGATGTTTAAAATATGAACTTCTAAACAATCGAGAAGGCTTTGCGGAAGAATCAATGTAGTTCTCGGACAATCCGGACATGGGTTTAAGGGACCAAGATGCTGCCGTTGCCCGAGATCCCGAGACGATTGCACAGATGGGCGCCAGGACCCTTGCTGCCGGCGCCAGACAGGGAGACGACAGGCTTGCCGCCGGCGCCAGACGGGACAGGACGAGCCTGCCGCCGGCGCCAGGCGCGGCGGGGGCGGCCTGCCGCCGGCGCCGGGCATCCTGCCGCCGGCGCCAAGCGTTCTGCCGTCCGTGCCGTGTCCCGCGTCCGCCGGTGCCTGTTGTTGCTTGCCTTTGTTGATCCCCGAGGCTCACGGTCCGTTCATGCCTTCTCGTGAGTTCATCGAGTGACGACCTGTTTCTTGGTTTCGATCGTCACTTAGTTTTCTTTCGAGGACTTTCGGGTGACGATTTTGTCGTTAACCGATTTTGACCCCAACACCGTCTTGCGACGAATCCGGTCCAAAAAGAGAGGCAAACCGACCTAGAGCTTAAGGCGAGGAGCAAGGGAGAGCTTTTTCAGAGCAAACTTGGCACTTAGAGCAATTTAGGCATTTTTCCGTTTTTACTATCGAGCTGCGACTCAACTAGGTTAGAATTTAGGTGGCTAGACTAGCGAACGTACCGACAGCTCTCGTGGCCTAGGATCCTACCTGTTGTTCATGCTCAAACGCGAATTCTGATATAATATATTTTTGTTCTCCTTTTGCTCTTTTCCGATTTATTATCCTTTATTCTTTCATATTGACTGTGTTGTGCGTGGCCCAGCAGATAACCGGGACCTTCAGGGAAGGCTAGGCTATCTTGGCTTTTCTTCGATTAACAAAACTCGACGGTGAGAATTTCGGTTCCCACAGTTTGGCGCTAGAAGGAGGGGGGGGGGGGGAGTACGGATCTATCTCTCTCACAACCACACACTGATATACCATAGATTTTACCCGTTTTTGCCCATATAAGTGTTTTTACTACTATTATCTATGTTTTGGAGTCTATTAGGTATGTTTTCAGGTTCAGAAGCATTTTGGAGAAAAATGATGTTTTAGGTGCCTTTTTGGAGCTTAAAGAAGAGTTCACCCGTGATCAAGACCAGAGGTCGACACCAAGAGTTACACATCGATCGATGCACACTCTGTGCTATCGATCGACACACATTAGCTGAAGGATGATTCATCGAGACCATAATCGATCGATGTACACCCTGTACTATCAATCGATACTGACGCGGCAGAAAGACATGTTGGACCTGGCCGAACTTGAAGCCCAAGACATCACATTTTACAAGATTGCCCCTGACGAGTTTTTTAACCTAATGAACTCATATTTATATGTGCCTAAGTGTTTTGGCAGAGATATAGAGAGATATACAAGTTTTACAAGCTTTTACCACCACCTCTTTACCTCCTTCTTCTTCTACTCATTTATTTTACTGTTTTCATTACTTTGCAAGTTCTCAATAAAGTTTTATTCAGTTCTTTATTTGTTCTTCTTAACAAAGGTTATAGGATTCTAGATCTAGAGGAGAGATCCAAAGAGATTTGTGATTGGGACCTAAGTGTTCACCCTCTAATAGATCTATGAATTCCTATTATTACCTTGTTGCTATGAACTACTTAGCCATGTCTGAGTAGATTCATTTGTTAGATTTAGGGTTTAAATAAGATATGAGGGATTAGCCCAGCCTATATCTGCTATAGTTGTGATATTTTATTGTTAGGATTGTTCACTAATGCTTTTCTAGCTTAGCAACCTAGAACATGAACTTGGATTGCATTGTTCATTACATGCAACTCCTGATAACATCCTAAACATGCTATGACCCTCTTGAGATATGCGAAAGCTGATCTAAGATTATGGTGAGCATTGTATCAACTCCCGCATAAAGCTTGCTTAGAGCCGTATCGATCGATACTCCTATAGAGTAATCGATCGACGTAGCTAGAGGTGTATCGGTCGATATTCCTATAAAAAAATCGATCGATACCATCGGCAGAGTAGCCGACCGCAACACCATTTAGCATCTAAGTAATAGATGGTCTAAATAATGCGAGAGCTGATGGATTCATTTAATAAGTGTTGAGCTCTTACATATCATGCAAGCAACTTGTTAGCATTTATAGTATTTATAATCATGAATTCCTGAATACCTACCCTGAATCTAACTACTTTTCTTTATTGCTTTAAAACCATATCCTTTCAGCTGAGTAATCTTACCATTACTCAACAAACCTGCAATTTACTTTTAAACCATTTTCAACCTAGCATAGTCACTAAGATTGCATCTTATTTGTACACTAGCTCTCTGTGAATTCGATCCCTAAGTACTACAACTGAACCACTTATTTGAGAGAGTAAAGTCACTCTTTAGGGTAATTTGAGTGATATCAAATTTGGCGCCGTTTCCGGGGAGCTTTGATACAATAGGATTTAATCTGATTAGGTCTAGGTTATTTTTATTTTTATTTTAATTTATTTTCTGACACAAATTTTTTTTTCTTGTCTTTTCAGGTACATGCCCAGCAGTACCAAAAGCAACAAGGAATCTCAACTTTTGTTCTCAGAAGACCCTGCTAGCTTGGAACGTTCAATCCGCAAGGAAATCCGTTCCGCATCAATCGACACCACCAACTGTCTGTCGACCGATACCAACGCACCCCTGCCGACCGAGACATCGTCTTCGTCGACCGATACTCGCATCTTCCTGTCGACCGACACTACTTCACCGTCAACCGACACCTTTCGTCCGACATCGATCAATACACCTATCTGTATATCGACCGATACTGTTCCGCGAGTCATGGTTGCGCCTATTATTCTCATACGAGATGAGAATGGAGACTTGCGTGACCAAGAAGGTCACCTTTGTAATGAAGCAGATCAGAAACTCAATGCTCAAAATGAAGTAATCCCTGAGCCAGAAACTGCACCTACAAGAGCTGTTCAACATGTAGAAGTGGCTGCTCGAACACTAGCTGACTACAACCGTCCAGATCAGTTCTACACCAACATATCAGCCATTCGTCCCCCTGCAATTCAGAGAGGTGATTTCAAGCTCAAGCCGCAGTACTACACCCTTGTGGGACAGACACCTTACTGTGGGCTGTCCAAAGAGCATCCCATGGACCATCTGGAGAGGTTCGAGGATCTCATATCTGCTATCAAAGCCAATGGAGTCCCTGTGGACTACCTTCTCTTTAAGCTCTTCAAACACTCTTTATCTGGAGAAGCTTTACAGTGGCTTAAGCAGCTACCACTAGGATCTCTTACATCCTGGAGCGACATCAAAAACACATTTTTGCGTAACTTCTTTGATGATGCGTGCGCTGAAGACTTAAGGAGGAAAATTGCCACATTCAACCAGGAGCCTGGAGAGTCATTCAAGGATGCCTGGATCAGATTCAAGTCTTACCAGCGAGACTGTCCACACCATGGATTCAACAAAGTGCAACTGCTTCGCACTTTTTTCAGAGGCATTGCACTGAAATATCAGATGGCTCTGGACACTGCGAGTAAAGGCAACTTCACCACAAGGAATCCTGAAGATGCTGTGAAGCTAATAGACAACCTAGCATCCAGCAACAGCACGAAGAACATTGTAAGAGCAAGATCTGCAGCGTTCCTTGGAAAGGAACAAATAAATGAGGTACAAACTACACTTGACAATGTTCAGAAACTGCTAAACAAGCAAATCTGCTCAGTAGAGGATGCAGAAGCTGATGAAGAAGATGACTACATAGAAGCAGAAGTCAACTGGATCAGTGGAACTGGATTTCAGAGATCTGGAAACCAAGGAAACAGAAACTTCGCAGGACAAAGATGAAACTTCAACCCCAAAAGGAAAGCTAGAAGACATGCTCAGCAAAGTTCTTGAAAGCCAGTAGCAGTTAGAGGTGAACTTCAATGGAAAGATCGACGCTGTCTACACCACTTTGAACACAAAGCTTGATGCTTTGAGTACTCATGTGAAGAAACTAGAGACTCAGGTGATTCAGACAGGAGAAGCTGTTAAGAAGCAGGAAGCTTTAGGAAAAGGGACTGGAGAAGAAGCAATAGGCCACAATGTCAATGCTAACATAGAAGATGATTTTTGGAGAGTGGTTAAGCAAGAGAAGCTGCAAGAGGGAGACTTCCAGATCGAAAGTTCCATAAGTATTGGCGGCAACCACTGGAATCGACCGATGTCAGGACATCCACATCGATCGTTGTACGCCAACAACAATCGATCGATGGACTCGGACAAGCATCGACCGATGGATCTTGAAGAATCCACTCACGAGTGCAACGCCGTGAAGATACTTACTCACGAGGAGTTCGCAGCAAAGCACCCACATCCGCCCAGCCCTTACAACATCGACCGACAGGACAGACGTCCCATCGATCGACCCAACGATAATGAAATCGATCGACACACTCCAGAACCTGTCGATTGATATTCAGTTATCACACGCCGAGTGCAACTTCCCAAGATAGATGTTGCACGACTTAATGCACTCCGAGAGCAATCTAAGCCTTCCAAAAACCCACCAACTGCCATAATGAAGAAGCCCACGGATATCATTGATCCAATGGAGATAGAAAAGGAAAAAGATGGCAGAGTTCTCAGAAAAAGGAAAGAGAAGGTTCCTAAACACCTTAAAAGAGGAGTTAATGAGAAAGAGATGGCAAGTTTCAGAAAGAGAGTTCTAAGAATACCTACAGAGAAACCCTTTGAAGAAGCCTACTTTTCTCACAGATTGTGGATGTTTTTCAGAGAAACTAAGGAGACAGAAGAAGACATCAGGAGGATGTTCAACCAAGTCAGAGAAAGTATGAAGAAGAGGATCAAACTTGAGAAGAAGGGTGATCCAGGGAAGTTCGTTGTTCCTTGCTCAGTCCATGTGATCAACTTCCCACATGCCCTATGTGACACAGGATCTGGAGTTAGCATCTTACCCAAGGTGATAGCAGACCATCTAGATCTGAAGATAGAGCCTACTGAAGAATCATTCATCTTTGTGGATTGTTCTCAGCAGAACTCTGGAGGAATTGTGAGAAACCTTGGGGTTACCATAGGAGAAGCCCTAATACCAGTAGACTTCCATGTCTTGGACGTCAAGGTAACCCTACCTACTTCTTTGCTACTTGGAAGAGCCTTCCTAGCCATAGTTGGAGCAGTCTGCAACCTTCAGACAAACAAACTGTGCCTAACCCTGATCAATCCTACGGACTACTATGAGCCGGTACGAGTCATCAAGGTCCCTAAGAAGATCCAAGACGGCTCAGACCTTGTAGCTGTTTGCTATTGTGGAGATGAATACGATTCACAAGACGCATACGAGGCAGAGACCGCAGAATCGATCGATAGCAGCACTGTCTCATCGATCAACTCTAGTGACCTGACATCGATCGACACACTTACATGGTCATCAATCGATTCACTATTCAACCAGATCGAACAGGAGTTTCCAGAAGGTGATTTCAAAGTAAACAAGTGGGAGAACGACTACTACATCCCACCACATGCTGAAAATACTACTCACATTGAGGAGTATACTGATGATTACGAGGAGGAGAGAGCTATAGAGTGTCACAACCTTCCAGAAGATGAAGATCGACTTCTCCACCACAACCTCAGAATCACGACATCGATCGACAAGGCCTTCTCCCCATCGATCGATACTACTTGCCTCGCATCATTCGACAACACAGTCGACAACAAGAGAGACGGAGACTACTCAATCGGGAGCTGGGCAAGTGATTACCAGCACGAGAGCTTCGCAGTCGAGACCGCAACGCCAACATACATCACCCAACCCGAAGAAGTCTCATCGATCGACACGGCACCAGCACAATCGACCGATAGGCCTGAACAAACATCGACCGATAGGCCTGAACAAACATCGACCGATTCCGAACCTGTGCCATCGACCGATACATGCATCAAACCATCCCAGGTAACAAATTCAAATTTACTTGATTTCGGTAATCTAATCCCGGATGAGTTTGGTATTTTCAGGGATTCACAAGGTTTTGCACGCTCAATGGATGGACGAACACTCCACATATCCAGAGAGGACATTGCAGACATCCTACAATTAGCCTACGGATCCCACAACCTATTCCAGCCGCAACGCTACGGACCAGACCACCATCATCTCAACACGAAGGATCCAGATTTCCAACGTAAATCGATCGATACTGAGTGTATCACATCGATCGATAGGTGTCCTGAATTTGGAAAGAGAGCTTTTCGATATGGAGTTCGAAAATTCTTTTGGGAGCAGAGAGATGAGTATGGGGTCTACAGAGACGAGAAAGGATTTGCTAGAGGAATAGATGGTGACGTCATCAGAGTTTCTAAAGACGACATCAAGAAACTGCTTCAAAGAACTTCAATGGACGAGCGCTCTTACATCTGTCTACCAGAGCACGCTAGTTCATTTACAAGAAGAGAATTGGTGCAAGAAACCTACACCAAAGACGAGATCAACGAGATGTTCACTGGTCTACTTGGAGAACGCAAATGGGAAAAGCTGTCCATGGAAAAGAGTTTAGAGGAGGCCACAGACAAGCTTCACAGTGAGATGAACTGGATGTTCAGTGCAGACCAGGCATTACTCAAGAGGGTTCAACGTCTTGAGCTGGAACTTGAAGATCTTCCCAACACACAGAACAATGGCCAGACAAGTTCAATATCGATCGACGGAGTAACATCCACATCGATCGATATGAAGCCTGCACCATCGACCACTTACTCAAAACATGAGGTCGATGAGTCTCTTAGAGAAATCTGGAAAGAACTGAAGAAAGCAGAAGCTCGTATCGGCAGCAAACTCACCAAAACCTGTGAATCTATCTTCCACAACCTAGGGGATCTAAGCATCTGCACAGTGAAATGAAGCGATCTATCCGCCTTATCAATGAGGCACATGCAGATATGAACCCCGCGACACCTTGCAATCCTTTTGGAGGATTAACTCGTCTGAAAGCAGCTGAGAGGAAAATTGCTGATATACACTTCTTAGTAGACAAAGAAGTAGAGGAACTCGCACAACGCATGGATATTATGCAGCAGGAGGCTGAGAAGTTCCAACGTCAACTCGATTATATGGCTGCATCGATTGCATCGATCGACAAGCTCAACCTCACATCGATCGATAGGCGACTGACTGAAATCGACAGCCAGATGAAGCTCTTTGCCGAGAAGCTTCACGAGAATCTGCAGAAGCAAAAATCGACCGATGAACAACATGTTGCATCGATCGATATACAGACTTCAGAAATCTGCACCAGAGCTGACTTGGATAAGTTAGCTGATGAAGTCTACACGGCAATCACAAGCGTGGATGATTCACAAGACAGACGTCTAGACCAGACGTATTTCCCGCTTATAAACAAGATTGAAAGCATGGAGTCTAGCATAGAAGGGATGCGGAAAAATATCAAAGCCATTCAGAGGCAGCTTGCGAGCAGACCTGCACCCTTAGCATCGATTGACAGAGAATCCAGCGCATCGACCGACGGTCCTAAACAGTCATCGACCGACAACTTACCAAAGGAATCGATCGATACCAGCTCCATCCACGACAAAATGATCCAACGCCTTGATTCAATGCAAGCAGACCTCAGTGATCTTTCAGAACATGCCTACAAGAAATTAGGATGGCACGAGCTCAGCATTGAAGGTCATGAAGAAAGGATTCAAAGGGTCACTGATGAGTTGATTGAGATAAAGAAGAAACGAACCAGAGAATATGAAGCCACAAGAAGCCTATTTGACGCATGGTTCGGTGAGAAGAAAGATATAGAGGATACTTGTTTCCCAACAAGTACCTGGACTTCATCTCAGTAGCTCATTCCATCCAAAGTCAAGCTAGATGACTATAATCAAAGCGCTGAGTGGGAGGCAACCCACTGTTAGGTAGTTTTTCATTTCATTTTTATCTTTAGGATTTTATTTTTCGTATTTGTTTTTCTTTCCAGTTACGATTAGACGATTACCACTGAAATCGACCGACATGACACTGTCGATATCGATCGACATGAACCAAACAGTAGCGATCGACGAAGGCGACTCAACATCTATCGATACGCATCACGGTCAGGTATATCGCTCTCACTTTTTCGAAATTAGTATTCTATTTTTGCCTATGCCTTAACCGGACTGGTTATACACTTAGAACAGTGTATGATTTAAGTCTGGGGGGATGATTACTGATGCTGTTACCTTTTGATTTCATCTAAAAATGTTTTCAAAATGGTTTTTATTTTTCACTTTTTATCTAACCAATCTTTTAGGCACCATTCTTAGATTTGTTGATGCAGAATGTACTATAGATGATAAAGTCGATCACCTATCCGCTATGACAACGCTTTCATTGATTGTCTGGAGGAACCAAAGCTGATTTCCAACCTAACCTGACATTCTTTGCCTGTCTTGGGGCTTGGTATACATGGGATCGGATGCTACAAACAAGTCTGGAAGGTAAAGCCTTGTGTAGATAGTTTTATCACCCTCTCTCTCTCATTTTCGAAGTTAGATTTAATTTTATTCAGCTCTTTAAAAAAAAAAATTCGAAAATTTGCTTAAATATATGTTCTAGGACTAGTTAGTTATTACTTAGGAAGAAATTCGAACAGGGCTTGGCGGTTACCCCCCACAAGACTTGATTCATAAGAGTTCTATAGGTAAAGGATTCAAACAGGACTTGGTGGTTACCCCCTTCAAGACTTGCTTCGCAATGAATCCTAGGATATAGGTAAAAAAAAGTGAACAGGACTTGGTGGCTGCAACCATTAAGGCTTGATTCATGGAAGCCTGTCCAATCTCGGTCAATGTCTTGCAGATGAAAGCAGACTTGACTAGGAGAGAAATAGTAGAGAGAGAGGATAGGAACTAATTTTTACCTGCAGGTCCAGATACTTGTTTGAGCAACCTTGCATCCTGTGATCGATACTCCCAAGGTAAAGCCTGCACTTTTATTTTTATGTACAGAAATGAAATCAGTAGAGGGGTTAGTCAGACATGATTGTTAAGTTGTTGGCTAGATGATCAAGGTTCTTTAATTAGGATATTGCATAATGTACTTCTGTGATTGACAGACTCTTATATGTGGTTTGCAACAAAGTAGAGGTTATGATTCTAAGTTTGAATTTGATTTACTCCCTGCTTTTCAAAACCTCTTTCACAAAGACTGCCTGTGTGTTTGCTTGAGGACAAGCAAAAGGTTAAGTCTGGGGCAGTTGATATACCATGGATTTTACCCGTTTTTACCCATGGTATATAAGTGATTTTACTACTATTATCTATGTTTTGGAATCTATTAGGTATGTTTTCAGGTTCAGAAGCATTTTGGAGAAAAGTTATGTTTTAGGTGCCTTTTTGGAGCTTAAAGAAGAGTTCACCCGTGATCAAGACCAGAGGTCGACACCAAGAGTTACACATCGATCGATGCACACTCTGTGCTATCGATCGACACACATTAGCTGAAGGACGATACATCGAGACCATTATCGATCGATGTACACCCTGTACTATCGATCGATACTGAGGCGGCAGAAAGACAAGTTGGACCTGGCCGAACTTGAAGCCCAAGACATCACATTTTACAAGATTGCCCCTGACGAGTTTTTTAACATAATGAACTCATATTTATATGTGCCTAAGTGTTTTGGCAGAGATATAGAGAGATATACAAGTTTTACAAGCTTTTACCACCACCTCTTTACCTCCTTCTTCTTCTACTCATTTCTTTTACTGTTTTCATTACTTTGCAAGTTCTCAATAAAGTTCTATTCAGTTATTTATTTGTTCTTCTTAACAAAGGTTATAGGATTCTAGATCTAGAGGAGAGATCCAAAGAGATTTGTGATTGGGACCTAAGTGTTCACCCTCTAATAGATCTATGAATTCCTATGACCTTCTTGAGATATGCGAAAGCTGATCTAAGATCATGGTGCGCATTGTATCAACTCGCGCATAAAACTTGCTTAGAGCCGTATCGATCGATACTCCTATTGAGTAATCGATCGACGTAGCTACAGGTGTATCGGTCGATATTCCTATCGAAACATCGATCGATACCATCGGCAGAGTAGCCGGCCGCAACACCATTTAGCATCTAAGTAATATATGGTCTAAATAATGCGAGAGCTGATGGATTCATTTAATAAGTGTTGAGCTCTGACATATCATGCAAGCAACTTGTTAGCATTTATAGTATTTATAATCCTGAATTCCTGAATACATACCCTGAATCTAACTACTTTTCTTTATTGCTTTAAAACCAAATCCTTTCAGCTGAGTAATCTTACCATTACAACAAACCTGCGATTTACTTTTAAACCATTTTCAACCTAGTATAGTCACTAAGATTTCATCTTATTTGTACACTAGCTCTCTTTGGATTCCATCCCTAAATACAACAACTGAACCTCTTATTTGAGAGAGTAAAGTCACTCCTTAGGGTAATTTGAGTGATATTACACACGCTCAGTTTGATATGACAATCGACGCTGACAGTTTTCCGCAAACGCACGATGGGACTCCCGTCGATGCCAACGTTGATAGAACTCCAGCTGGAAACATATCGACGGTCACTACTGACACCGCGATACTAGACCAGATGAAGGAATTGTTCGCCTCCGCTCAGAAAAAGTCGGACGAACAAGGAAAACTCGTGGCCTCTCTTGCAAAACAGGTGGAAACCTTAACTGCAAAGGCCAAGAGCAAAGCCCCGCGCGGGACCACAAGAGCCCGCAGCGGTAGAAGACTCGATTTTGAGACTCCGGGAGATCGAGCTGCACGTGCGGACAAAACTTCTTCAGGCCAAAACCCTGACGAAACGCTCCCGCCATGTGCACAGCCGACTACGGAGAACCTTCAACCTCCAGCAGGGAGCAACGAAGAGGACGATATCGAGCGGATCGATCTAGACATAAGCAACCAGTCCGACTGCTCGGACGAAGGCGCTGATGTCCACCCAAGAAGAATGTGAAGCCAGTCCGCTCGGCGTGACGCGTCATTGGAAAAACCCATGACGGAGGAAGAAGAAAACCTCTATTGGGTAGAACAGGAGGAGCTGGCTTAAAAACAGACCAGGATCCATCACGTCTAACGCCGACAAGCTCGGAAAGCTGCCGAAAACCCTGATGAAATCCACAATCTCCGTGAATACATCGCAAAAACCGCGGCGGAAGTCAAAGTGGTAAAGTCGTAGATCCACCACGCGACAAGCACTGCACCAGAGATCGACAGACTTCTCGAGGAACCACGCAAAACTCCGTTCACCGCCCGGATTACGGAAACCAACATCTCAGATCCAGGGAAGATCAAGATTCCCGTCTACGATGGCACCACCGACCCAAAGGCGCATCTGCAGTCTTTCCAGATCGCGATGGGAAGGTGCAAACTTAAAGAACGGGAACGAGACGCTGGCTACTGCCTCCTCTTCGTTGAAAACCTCAAAAGAGCCGCACTCGAATTGTTTTCTCGCCTAAAGCGAAATTCTATCGGAAGTTTCCGCCAACTCGCCTCAGAGTTTCTCAAGCAGTATTCCATGTTCATGGACAGAGAGACCTCAGATGTCGATCTCTGGAGCCTATCTCAAAGAGAGGACGAACCACTTCGCGAATTCATGAACAGATTCAAGCTAGTAATGGCGAGAGTCACTGGAATCAGCGATAAAGTAGCGATCGATGCTCTGCGGAAAAATCTCTGGTACAGGTCGAAACTCCGGCAATGGATATCCCTCGAAAAACTGAGAACGATCCAGGACGCTCTTCACAAGGCAACTGACTTCATCATAATGGAAGAGGAGATGAAAGTCCTCGACCAGAAGTACAACCCACAGAAGACGTCCGCAAAAAGGAAAAACTCTCGTAACGACAAGTATGTCCACCACGAGGGAGAAGATCTCCAGGGCGAGCATAATTACACCATCAATTCCAAACAAGGGAAGACCTCCGGGAACACTTGGACCTGGAACAAGTTCAAGGATAACTCCTACTGCGAGTTCTACCAGACCCGAGGACATTCTACTACGAACTGCAAAGTTCTCGGCGCGAGGCTCGCTGCAAAACTCCTCGCCGGTGAACTCTCGAAGGTCACGGGCATAAAAGATCTTATCTTGGATTTCGATCGACCTCCCAAAACTGATAAAGAGTCTCCCGAAAGGGGCGCACGCGAAAATTAGTTGGGCGAGAAACGTGGAAGAAGACAAGACGACCAAGGAAACAACAGCAACCGTCGAAGGGTCAACATGATCAATGGAGGATCGCAATTCTATCACGATTCGGTCTCTTCGATCAAGGCTTACGGACGGAAGGCTGAGACAATCTCTAACTGGAAAACTCGATCCCCGACCGACGACATACCTAATGATATGATCACCTTCGAAGAACACAAATCCATCAACATCGACAAACCGCACTGCGATCCGCTGGTCATCGATTTGGTAATCCGAGACCTTGAAGTCGGAAGAATCCTTGTCGATACAGGAAGCACAATCAACGTCATCTCCCTCACCAGAAAAGGGGGGGGGGGGGGAGTGGGTACGTATACTCCTATACTCCCACAAAAATTCGAAATATTCGCACATGTTCTCGACATTTTCGAAACTTTTTCAATAAAATTTATTTTCTTTCGGTCTTTCGATTCACTTGCAACAATCCGAGATCGGCCTAAGAAACGCCCACGGGCGAGGACCGACCCTTAACGGAACACTCCGAACCTTGTCCTATCCCGCAACCATGCATCTTCGTCTAAAGTTACCGTAACACGGTCCTCAGGTCCATGGACACAATACCCATCTTTCATCTCACTTAGGATTATCGAAGAAAAACTTCGGAAAAGTTATAGTAGACTTGGTCGTCGAAACGGATTCCTGCCTGATGTATAAAACAGCTATGGTCAGCTTGAACACCAGTTGCCTTGACTATACGAGGAATTGCAATCCTTTCGGAAAAACCAACGGTTGTTTCTTAGGAAAAATCGTAAAAAACGCCCAAGTCCCGAAACGGCCTGTGGGAACCGAAATTCACACTGTCGATTTTTTAAGAATAAAATACGGAGGAAGGCCAAGATAACCCGACTTTCCCTGAAGGTCCGGATTCTCTGCGTAACCACACGAAATCGAAAGAGTAAATAGATGACGAAAAGTAAATAGAAAATTGCTCAATGGCGTTTTATTAATTGAATGATACGAATACAAGATTTTTCCGAGAAATGAAGAGATATGCTATGATAGAAAAGATAGAGCTACACGCAGCTAAACGTCCTAAGCCTTGCCTCGCTAGTCTAACCACCTAAGCCCTAAGTTCTCTAAGCTAACAGGAATTCTCTCAGTCTAAATTCTCGGATCCCCTTCTCTTCTGCTCCAGCCCTCCTTATATACATGTCTAGGTCGGTGGCCTTCCTACTATTTCGCCTTTGGGGCCCAAGTTTATCTCTTTTCGGGAATATTCCATTTTTCGTCGATCTTCATAATTATCTCTGAACTTTTACTTTATTTTCGGAAACTTGACATTTATCCTATTTTCGGGAAATACGATAAACCGTCATAGCTTTGTTGGGCCTGAATCCTTAAAATTGTAAGTGAGTCCGTGGACATGTTTCAAGCCCTTGAACGTTTATAAGATTTCTCGGAAAGATTATCTTTCTCGAAAAGTAAATCGTTCAGCCTAAAGAATCGATGTTCAAGTCGATCGTTCTTGTTTTAAACGATACACTTTACGAGAAAACCAACCTTCTTAGTTTTAGTCGTAAAACTTTGAGGATAACTCCAATCGAGACGAACCGAGAGACACTAGGTCCGTAACTAAGATGACACGACCATGTGGAAGTCACGGGGATTAATCTAAGTCGGACAGGCCGGGATTAGGTTGGGCGCGCCGGCGCCCGGGGCCACGATGCGGTCGCTCCTGCCGGCGTCTGGGGCCATGCCGCGTTTTCTCCCGCCGGTGCCCGGGGCCGTGGCACGGTCGCTCCCGCCGGCGCCCGGGGACTTGGTGCGGTCCCTCCCACCGGCGCCCGGGGCCACGACGCGGTCGCTCCCGCCAGCGCCCGGGACCACGACGCGGTCCCTCCCGCCGGCGCCCGGGGCCAAGCCGCGGTTGCTTCCGCCGGCACCCGGGGCCGTGGCGCGGTCGCTCCCGCCGGCGCCCGGGGCCGTGGCGCGATCGCTCCCGCCGGCACCCGGGGCCACGACGCTGTCGCTCCCGCCGGCGCCCGGAGCCATGATGCGGTCGCTCTCGCCGGCGCCCGGGGCCACGACGCGGTCACTCCCGCCGGCGCCGGGGTCATGCCGCGTTCGCTCCCGCCAGCGCCCGGGGTCTTGGTCGCGCCCGTTCGTTTCCGATCTTTCTTTCAGTGATTGTTTTACGGAAAATTCGTAGATAGGAAATCATCTTAGCCGTTAATTTCGAGATAACCGTTTCTGACCCCAACAGTTAGCCCCCCAGCTCGTAAGACTCGGAGAAGATTTTGTGGGCGAATGATTTGAGTTGGAAATCGAAATTTTTGGTTAAGAATATTTTATTTCGGAAATCCATGTCATCCTCACATCTTTATAAGTAGTAACTCATTACTTCTCATTCTTCACACACATCTTACTCTCAACTTCTTCCCCCTTTGTTCTCATAAACGAAAATGTCTTCCTCTCAAAATGAAAAGAAGGATTCCGATGTTGAGATGGGTGAGGCCAGTCAAGCTCCGCCGGTTTCGGCTGTTCACGAAGCAACTCCGTCTTTCGTCGCCGGGTTCCGCTCTTTCAAGGACAAGTCGTCGCGACGCAGTGCTGAGAAAGAATTGAACCGGGCCAGAGCCGAAGCACCTAGCATTCCTTCTTCGCTCGTGCCTTCGTACCCAGCCCCTGGTTCCGAGGTCCCGCTCGATGCTCCCTTGCCCGTGGAAAGAGTCGTCGTTCCCGAGCAGACTCTTGACGTCCAGGCTCGTCCTTCAGGCTCCTCTACCGCTCCGATCTTGATCTCCGGTCAGGAGGAAGCGGTGGAATCCACACCTCCGCCTTTGAAGAAGAAGAAGATCGTTTTGGGACTTCCCGCAGCTAGTGCTGCACCGTTTCCTAAGGGACACACGAGGGTCGGTGCCGCGACCGGGACGGCAAAGAGGAAGAGATGCGCTAAGAGCAAAGAGGGTGAGCCTTCGGGATTGTTGTCGCAACATCGCTCCAAGGTTTGCTTTTGATTTATCCGTAACACCTTCCTTTGTTTTCTTTTGCGGTGATCCTTACCCTTTCTTTCGTGGACAGTTTATGTCGTTGATTGATGGGATGCTTGGTGATTGCGGCTCGCGCGTCTGTCGAAGGAGCTGGAGTCGTCGCAAGAGGCATTCAAGCTTACTGAGGCCGTGTTACAGACCATTGAGAATGCCCATGCTGCCCAGACGTCCCAGCTCGAAGTTCGAATCGGCGATCTCGAACGTGACCTCGGGAAGACCGCGAGTTGTTGGGGTCAAAATCGGTCAATGACGAAATCGTCACCCGAAAGTCCTCGAAAGAAAAGCCAAGCGACGATCAAATCCAAGAAACGGGTCGTCGCTCGATAAAACTCACGAAAGGCTCGTCCACTCCCATCTGGCGCCAACGGCGAGGGTCCTGGCGCCCATCCATGCGATCGTCTCATGATCTCAGGCAATGACAGCATCTTGGTCCCTTGAAATCCATGTCTGGATTGTCCGAGATCTACAATGAGTCTTCCGTAAAACCTTCCCGATTGTTTAAAAGATTCATCTTTTAACATATCTAAAACTCGGAGCCACATTGCTCTCATCCTCGACGACGGAAAATCTGAAGATCTAAGTCCATCTCAAAATCCCGATACTCGCAGAATCTCGTTGGAAACAATTATCTCGAGATCTACGACTAGAGACCCTCCCAAAACTCGAAAGATTTCCCGCAAACAACTGACGAGGGAAAGATCGAACAAACCCACAGACGGCAAGACGGCCTGGCACCAGCAGCACGCGGGACGCGGGCTGGCGCCGGCGGCACCCCGGCCTGGCGCCGGCGGCACGCGGGACGCGGGCTGGCCTGGCGCCGGCGGCACCCCGGCCTGGCGCCGGCGGCACGCGGGACGCGGGCTGGCCTGGCGCCGGCGGCACCCCGGCCTGGCGCCGGCGGCACCCGGCCTGGCGCCGGCGGCACCCGGCCTGGCGCCGGCGGCACGCGGGACGCGGGTTGGCCTGGCGCCGGCGGCACGCGGGACGCGGGCTGGCCTGGCGCCGGCGGCACCCGGCCTGGCGCCGGCGGCACGCGGGACGCGGGCTGGCCTGGTGCCGGCGGCACCCGGCCTGGCGCCGGCGGCACCCGTCACGCGGGCCGGCCTGGCGCCGGCGGCACCCCGCCTGGCGCCGGCGGCACCCGTCACGCGAGCCGGCCTGGCGTCGGTCCACGGCCCTCGTCCCGGTCTCGTTCCTATCGTGCCCGGTTCGATCCCATCTTAGCTTGTTCGGATCAATCTACGCAAGTTTGGTATGATCACGGTTACTCTAGAACGCCACTTCCTCGACTAAACAAGGAATTGAGGTTCCTTCGGAAACACCGAGACCTTCAAAGACTGTCCTTTCGAAAAACCGTAAAAACGCCTAAACGGCCCAACGCGGCCAAAACGGCCCACGTACGATTTTCCGAAAAGGAAGGATAACTATGACGGTTTATCTTTATCCTCACATAAGAGATAAATGTCAAGTTTCCATAAGAGATAAATATAAAGTTTCCAGAAGATAAATGTCAAGTTTCCCGATAAACACAAAGATGGACGAAAATGGAAAAAGCCCGACTCAGCCCGCGAGAAGATAGACCGTCATAGGAGGAGTATATAAGGAGAGCTTTGAGCAAGAAGCAAACCAGATAGAAAAACGTCCAGAGCACTTAGAGCAACTTAGCATTCTTTTCTGTTTTCACTAGCGAGCTGCGACTCAACTAGGATAGACTTAGGCGATCAGACTAGCGAACTTGCCGACAGCTCTCGTAGCCAAGGCTCTTACCTGTTGTTCACGCTCAAACGCGGATTCGGAAATAAAATCTTTTGCTCTACTCTTTTTTCTTACGATTTTTATTTCGTTTTCGTATTTTCTTTGTCGAACTGATTGTGTCGTGTGCGGCCCAGCAGATATCCAGGACCTTCAGGGAAGGCTTGGTTCACTTGGCTTTCCTCCAAATCAACTTAATTTGACGGTGCGAATTTCGGTTCCCACAGTTTGGCGCTAGAAAGAGGGGTGGGTTACGGATCTATCTATCTCGCAACTGCACACGCTCGACCATGTCAGCCGACGCCACCAAGGATCAGCCAGCGCTAGACGGAACACCCGTCGATGCCAACGCTGAGAAGACTCCAGCTGGAGACGCGTCCACAGTCACTGCTGATGCAAACACTGAGGCGCTCAAGCAGATGAAGGAACTGTTTACCTCCGCCCAGGCGCGGGCGGAACAACAGGACAAGCTGATAACCTCGCTCGCAAAACAGGTCGACACCTTAACTGCGAGGAGCAAGTTGCCGCGCGGATCCACCAAGGCACGCCGCGGCAGGAGACTCGACTTCGGATCTCCCGAAGCACGAGAAAAAGATGCCCCGAAAGAGCCCACTCCCGAGGAAACGGCTCCGAAAGGACAGCAAACGACCTCGCAGAACCTTCCACTCCCGGCTGCGGGAAACAAGGAAAGCGACGTCGAGCGCATCGATCTAGATATCAGCGACTAATCGGACCCTTCCGATGAAGACGCTGACATCCACCCCAGGAGAACCCGAAGCCAGTCCGCTCGGCAGGCGGTATCCTTCGATAGGCCCATGACAGAAGAGGAAGAAGAACTCTACTGGATGGAGCAGGAAGAACTCGCGGAAGATCAAACTCGGATCTATCGCGACCAGCGTCGACAGGTTCGGAGGAACGCCGGCGGCAATAGCGAGATCCATGATCTCCGTGAATCTCTCAAAAAGACCGTGGCTGAAGTGAAAGCGGTAAAATCGCAGATCCATCAGGCGACCAGTTCCGCCCCCGAGATCGATAGACTTCTCGAGGAAGCACGGAAAATACCATTCACCACTCGAATCACGGAAACACGCATCTCAGACCCAGGGAAGATCAAAATCCCGGTCTACGACGGTACGACGGATCCTAAGTCGCACCTGCAGTCCTTCCAGATCGCAATGGGTAGGTGCAAACTCCCGGAGCGCGAACGGGACGCAGGTCATTGTCTTCTCTTCGTCGAGCACCTCAAAGGTGCTGCGCTTGAGTGGTTCTCCCGACTCAAAAGGAACTCCATCGGAAGTTTCCGCCAACTAGCCTCGGCGTTTCTCAAACAGTACTCCATGTTCATGGACAGAGAAACGTCCGACGTGGATCTATGGAGTCTAGCTCAGAAGGAAGACGAGTCGCTCCGCGACTTCATGCGAAGGTTCAAACTGGTGATGGCCAGAGTAACAGGCATCAGCGACAATGTCGCAATCGACGCCCTGAGAAAAACTCTCTGGTACAAGTCGAAGTTCCGAAAGTGGATACTACTGGAAAAGCCGCGGACAATCCAGGATACTCTCCACAAGGCAACAGACTTCATCATCATGGAAGAAGAGATGAAGCTTCTATCGCAGAAGCACGGACCGCACAAAACCGCGTCCAAGAAGAAACCCTCTCGTAACGACAAATACGTCCATCACGAAGGGGAAGACGTCCAAGGCGAGCATAACTACGCCATCAACTCGGAGCAAGGCAAAACCTCCGGAAACACCTGGACCAGGAACCAGTACAAGGATAACTCCTATTGCGAGTTCCACGAGACAAGAGGTCACTCCACTGCGAACTGCAAGGTTCTCGGCGCCCGGCTCGCCGCAAAACTCCTCACCGGCGAGCTATCAAAGGTCAAGAGTATAAAGGACTTGCTCCTGGATTCCGACCGCCCAAAGTCTAACAAAACTGTCTCCGAAGACCGCGCGACCGAAAACCAATCAGGGGAAAAGCGCGGAAGAAGACAGGACGACCAAGGGAACAACAGCAGTCGCCAGAGGGTAAACATGATCATCGGAGGATCACAGTTCTACCAGGACTCTGTCTCATCGATAAAAGCCTACGGGCGAAAAGCCGAGATCAGTTCCAACTGGTTCCCGGACAGCGATGTTCCTAGCCACACAATCGCTTTCGAGGAACACGAGACCGTCGGAATCGACAAACCTCACTGCGACCCTTTGGTAATCGACCTGGTCATCCAGGATCTCGAAGTCGGCCGCATTCTCGTCGATACTGGAAGCACGGTCAACGTCATCTTCCGCGACACCCTCTACAGGATGAAGATCCCACTTGGGGAAGTCGTCCCCGAGCCAAAGCCTTTGACGGGGTTTTCGGGCGTCACTACCATGACCCTCGGAAAAATAAAACTCCTAGTCATGGCAAAGGAAGTTACGAAGATCGTCGAGTTTGCAGTAGTCGACAACCCGGCCATCTACAACGCCATCATGGGAACCCCTTGGATCAACTCCATGAAGGCAGTACCGTCCACATATCACCTCGGTATCAAGTTCCCGACTCCGACCGGAACCGCAGCCATCTGGGGTAGCCAGAAACAGTCGAGACTCTGTTACCTAGCCGAGTTCAAACTGCGAAAAGATCAGAACGCCCCTGCGGTCAACCCAAAACGAGCAAAGGAATCACACAACATTCCCGAAGACTCGAGGAAAGATGATCCAGAATCATCCGAACAGGCAACGATTCAAGAAGGCGACAAAGCCTCTGAATCCACCACCATAAGACCGGACAGCTCGACCCCCGCACACACCACTGATCCGACCAGCACGATCGGAACGGCGACGCACGGGGAGTAAAAACGTCCGCGGTAACTATCAGAACTACGAGATGGCTTGATCCTCGAAAGAGGTACTTAGGCAGCTCGTCGAAACCCGACGAGTTCAGCTATCCCCCTCACCAAAAACAGGGGGGGACTGGGTGCGTATACTCCTATACTCCCACAGAAACGCGAAAAATCCGCATATGTACTTTAACTTCTCGAAATTTTTTAATAAAATTCTTTCTATCTTTCATGCTTACTTAAACGCATCAACGCTTCGGAAAAACGAAAATCATATCTTCAAAAGAAACGCGAGACGTCGCAACTTCTTAAAAAGATAACAAAACTCGTATTATCCGCAAAAGACAGTCCACCAGCGACTTAAAAATAACTCACGCCCGTCGATTGGCCCCGACGGACGCTCATAAGAAACGTTTCACTCAATACAAAATCGTAGTCAGACCTACGAAGGTCCTCTTACATCCGACAAGGATATCATAGCGCGCTATACAAGAAACCCAAAATTTTGGTTTAGCGTCTCGGATATATTCCGAAGATAGCTCGATTCTTTTAACACAAGTCATATAAGCCGGCGACTAGTCGCGGACTTTAAACGAAAAGAATCAGGAAGAAATCACTAACAGGCAAAACGAAAGCCGATCTGTCATCGCACAGCCTCAAAGCTGAGAGTAAACCTAGGTCTTGCCCTAAACCCAGTCTTGCTGGATCTTGACATCTCACAGACATAGTATCGTATACGAGATCCCAAAACATGTCTCTTATCGCTTACACCTAAAACGCTCGCTAAAAAGTAGCATACGGACCAAGCGACAAAAAAAAGAGTTAGGATACGAAGTGACTACTCGCATCCTTCCCTCTACACTTGACGAAAGTATAAATCAAAACAAAAGACGAAATCTCGCAAATTTTCATATTCATAAAAGCCGCAAAAGACGGCAGGATTCAAAGCCACCAACGGCCAGTCCCAAAAACATAAGAATGCAACCTCCAACGGTCGCAGGATAAAATTACTAAAAACGGCCACACACGGCCAGAAAATTCAATTCACAGAAGGAAGTCAACGTTGAGAAATCCGGATGCAGAAATCCCAAATGAACTAGCAGGCTGGTCCACTTCCTCATTCACGCCTCGAGCATTCCCACCATTCTCGGCGTTCTCATCGGCTCCGACCTCCACCGTATCCTCGGAAACCTCGATAGGTTCCCATAGTCTCCGGACTCTTTCTTCTACCGGAGGAACCAAGGACTCAGCATGAGCACACTCGGCCATGAAATCCTTCATTTCAGCGATCTCGGAATCGAAAGAGAAATCTGGGTTCTGAGACTTGTAAAGATTTACGACCGAACCTCGGCACTCGCGGAAATCACCAACAAACTCCTGAGCTTCTTTAAAGCATTGAAACTCAGCAGCAAACGATTCCGCCCCGTCTTGCCACCCTCCGCTGCGACCATCCTTCTTCCTCTCCTTTCCGCCCGTACAAGAGCCCGAGCGTGAAGCTCAACTTGCTTCGCGTTCTGTGCCTTCACCTCTTGACGGAACCGGAAAAGCTCTCGCTCCACTTCTGTGGGCTTGAAGTTAGCAATCCTGGATTTGCGGAAACTCGAGTCAAGCGCCTCTCTAAACACTCTTAGTCCCTGCATAAAACTCAAGATCAGCAAGCATGCTTATATACGGATTCGAACGCAAGATTAAAGAAGTTCGAAGGACCAAACCTCGTTGACACGTTGGGAGCCCTCGGCAAAAACCCGTTGTTTCTCCTCATCCTCCAGCGACTCATCAGTAGTAAACTCCGGAGGAAGGCCATCAAAGAAGTTGTTAGGTGGAAAACCGCTGGCTCCGTCTTTTTCCGTTGGAACAAAACTAGGTTTTTCTCCCAACGGTGCCCCCCTTACTCCTT